>LQRL01001935.1:0-15505 GCA_001703475.1 Hydroides elegans
GGAGATGCACATCGTCCATACATATATATATATATATAATATATTAAACAGGTATCAGGTTGGATTGGTTGAAAACCCTAGGACAAGTTCATTACACAAAACATAGACAAATGTGTGAACTACTGTGGGGAAGGGCTATGTTCTAAGACCCCCCGGGCCCGAACCGGAAGAGCCACGTCGATCAAAATGGGAGGTGCACATCTTCAATATATATATAATCGATTCCAAAATGTTTCAGATCCATTGGTTGAAAACCCTAGGACAAGTTCATTACACAAAACATAGACAAATTTGTGAAATACTGTGGGGTGGGGCTATGTTCTAAGACCCCCCGGGCCCGAACCAGAACAGCCAGGTCGGTCAAAAGGGGAGGTGCACATCTTCAATATATATATAATCGATTCCAAAATGTTTCAGATCGATTGGTTGAAAACCCTAGGACAAGTTCATTACACAAAACATAGACAAATTTATAAAATACTGTGGGGTGGGTCTATGTTCTAAGACCCCCCGGGCCCGAACCGGAAAAGCCAGGTCGGTCAAAAGGGGAGGTGCACATCTTCAATATATATATAATCGATTCCAAAAGGTTTCAGGTCGATCGGCTGAAAACCCTAGGACAAGTTCATTACACAAAACCCGTGCGTACGACGGATGGACGGACGGACGGATGGACGGACGGATGGACGGACGGATGGATGGACGGACGGACGGACGGACGCCGGACGGACAACCACCCGAACTCAGACATTTCACCTATACCAAAACTCGTTTTGATACCCACAGATGCCATTTCCGTTGAAAAAAAAAATGCACGCACGGACAGGGTAAAACCTATATGGCCCTCTGACTATCGTCAGGCGGGCCATAAAAAAAAGAACAGATATGGGAATGTCTATACTGCCTATGTTGTAAGATTTCCCTAATTTAATAAAATTTGATAAGATGATGGCAAAGCTCAACAAAAAGAATGGAGACTTTTTTTCACAAATACACAATGTACCTAAAACTTAGCGCTGATTTTGGTCATCAAAGATGACCCCGAAATATAGAATAAAATTATTATAGAGCTATTCAAGATGACACCAAAATGCACTAGATAATAATTGTTCATCAGAGATAAATCATAGATTATGTTAGAATTGTTTAGCTATGAAGAAAGAAAATTTAAACAGAAGACCATCATACTAAAATTATTTGAAAAGGTCAACCGATAAGAATAAGGCAACTTATGAACAAAATATAGCTTTCCCAAAGCCAAAAGCATATAGGTTTGACTAAATTCTAGTAATCCTAGAGTAATCTCCCCTAAAACGTTCACTAACAGAAATGGCTTAATCAAAGAGTCATGCAACATATTGCAAAAATAGTATTAGCATCTATATACAGTAAATTATTAGCCTTATTCACAATATTTCACAGGTTTCTTTTTTATGTTTTACCGGATCATACGGGACTGATTTGCCATCAGATGCTCGTCGCTGTGCAGCAAGAAACTGTAACCATGGTGATAAAAAATGGAAGTGTATCCCAACATAAATCTTGACACAAAGATATCCATAATAAATACCAGTTATCACAACATTTTATTCACACAAAAATACATTTTTATAAACCAAAGACTTAAAACTAAAATGTGCGGGTCACCATTAAAAAAATCCACACTTATCAATAAAACAAGCATGGTACGAAAAATTAAAATAAAGCTGTTACAAAACATTATTCGCTGCTTAACCCGTAAAGTGGACTAGTTGTTATAAGGCACTTACATAGGCTTAAAATTAACAAATGTAAAATGCATCAAGCCAGTGTTTAATGCAAATGTTCTTTGAAAATTAATAAGCAATTATAAAAGTTGCGATGAAATCAAAACAAAAACAAAATTTGACCATTGGAATCTCAAATATGAAAGTTAGAAAATAACTTAATCGCGACAAAAGTAATAAGCGAGCGACCCTCTAGAGATTTCGAAGCTGCTTGTTATATGTAAAATATACCACACGGTAAAATAATTCTGTTCATGCACACATTTCATAAATCATAGAAAATATTGACCGCAGCTCCGTTGCGTACTAAACTGAAAATCAAGCATCAAGTTAAATGTGTAACACATCGGCGGCTGGGCACAGGTAGACTCGAACAGGTGTCCCCTTGGCTGAAATTGCGTCATAAATCAGCGATGTCTCATGAGGTGAAAGCGACTGGAATCGAAGCCCATACCTCGTCTAATAAGCGAATGTGCAATCATGCGATTGAAAGGGGAAAGAGGATGTGGAGTTAAAACATCACGACCACTTACTACATTAAAGTCAAAAACAACCTTCCGGAAGCCTTGTATTACCTTTTTCTTGAAATCTCCAACCCACCATCTCTACCATCAACCGTCGATACCCTACATCTGATATTTCAAGCGGAATAACAACTGAAAGCTATTCCTTTTTTCTTATATAACACTTCCCCCGCAATCAAGCACACCACCACCCGCCCTACCTTATTGAGAATCTGGACGCGTGTCTTGAGCTTGGTGCCCGTGCTGTTTGCCACTGCGGTCACCGCCCGGAAGAAAGGCTCGAACTGCTTGTCCGCGTCGTCCTTGCTGCTCCATTCACGACACAACTCCTGGTGCGGCGCGAAAATAGTTTAAAAAGTAATGTAGAGCTTATGGTAATTTATAAATAAATCAGTATATTTTAAAATTGGGGTTTATTTTCGAGAAATGCTTGACCGGTATATGACGATATATTGCGAATAATAAACTGATGATCCTTATCAGAAACGCAATACCAATCTGCTTTTATATGATCCGTGCGTTTATTCAAAAACGTCAAACCCACTCGACCTCCAACGATTTTTAACGAAACAGTAGAAGGTGGTCGGAAAAAATGATTAAAAACAAAGTCATGCAGTTTAAAGTTCAGACCTGTAATCGTTTTTCCTTTTGAGCGAGTCGATCGTGTTTACGCTGCATGAGCGTTAATTCTGATTTCAAGTGCGCAATCTCGTTGTCGTGGGGAGAATCCATTATTTGGAAAACTGACTTCCGTCTCTCCTGGTTCGGCTGTTGGATGTGGTCCATTTGGCGCAATTCCTGATTGGCGAGATAAAAATAATAAATTGATTTTAGATACATATCTAATTTACTAAATGGCCATCGAATATCTACCGATTGTTATTATCTATCGACGTGAAAGATAGCAATATCATGAAATACCGTCGATTTATATTTCAATACTATGTAAGCCTTCTGAAATACCTCTATTGCTAATAAAATTTATGAGAGTCAAAGATTAAGGTGCTATGACAAAGAAGATGGATTTTCAAGGATCAAAGTGCAAGTTTAAAATAGAGAAGTTTTGGAAATGAAAATCACTCCAAATTGTTTCTTAACCTTTCAATAAATCTTTAAAATGAACGAACCCTTGTAGTCAGCTTCTTAAGTTTGTTATTGGTACTCGCATCATCTTGTACACCATACACCATGAACGTAATACATCCTGAAATAAATGGTGTAATACAAAATCACAGTGAAATGCATGTTTAAAATGCAGACAGTATATAATGTGTTTTAATGCATGTATCTAAAGACAGAATAGGTGCATGGAATCTAAATTTTCAACAACCTGCTTAGAAATCAAACTTGCGTTTAAAGCGATTCTTTATTTCACATACAAAATGGAAAATGTCCTATCACACCTACCTGTATTAAAGAATTCCAACTCATCTTCTCCGATCTTATCAAACGTGAATACTTTCGTATGATTAAATTTGGGCGACAGTGTGCCGCTCACGAGCGATGTGGTCGTGTACTCTTCGTCCTTGTACACTCTGTAGGCGACCTTGACCCCTTTGGAGAAGCGCGCTTTGTTGATCTCGGCGCAGTCTACCTTGATCTGGAAAAAAGAAATATAACACATTAAGGTTTGGTTATTAAGTACCATTGATATATGTGTGGGTCATTTTAAATGTTAATCAATTTCTGCGGCTATTTACCAGGAGCGGTTAATATGTGTGCATTTTTCGGAATTTTCCACGTAAAAAAGTGATTGAAATATTTCATTTTCAACATTCTAAAGTTCTGCATTTATGTATTTATTGAAAATATAAATGCTAATTGTATAAACAGTTTGTAGAAAAGTGAACGGTTGAGGAAGGGGTCCGGTCTATCATAATCAATAGGTCCGACTCCAACGTTTTACCGTAGACTATTTGCATGCCAAACTTCTTTTCAAAGCCATTATATTACCTGCACTTGGTAGGGTTTGCCGAGCAGTTCTGAGGGATCCTCAATGAAGTCGTCCTCATTACGTGGTTTGCCGTTTTCAAATGGAACGATGCGCACGCTCAGTGAGCCTTCTTCTGTACCCTGGAAATGAAAATACATTTTAAGTGATACATATTCATTTCAATTATCTTATGTTTTCTCTGTCCTAAAAGCACGACTTAATACATTTTTTTTCAATAACAGCATGAAAATAGTTTTAGCTACTAAAACTGCAAAGTAACTACATGCGTTCAATTTCAACCTACAATTTCAAGTTGACATTCGACTTTCAATAGTATCGTTTTCTATAGGGCTAAAAATGAATCTTTCATCATACAACGATAACATCCTAATGCATACACATAGAATTTCAAACTTAAAGGCATATACATTTCCAACATTTTCTTGATATACGGTTCTTACCTTATAATCCGAAATAGTGATATTATCATCAAAATCGAGCGCATAGGCCAGTGACTGCAGGAAGATGGCGCCAGTGCCAATCAAGACGTCCTCAGTCGGTTCCCAAAACGGATCTTCTTCTTCCGAAATGTCCTCGACGTCCTCGTCGCCGTCTAAGAACTTTTGGTACATGTCCTAGAAAATAAAAAGTTTTTAATGTTAAGAACAAATTGTTTAAAAGTAAATCACAGAGTTGAACCCATCAAAAACTAATCAAAAAATTATATTCACCCCCTTAGAACTGTTGGTTACATGTCCAAGAGAATTAACGTTGAAATATAATATATAGGAATGGTTTTTCAAAAATAAGGGTTTAATTTGGCAATGAAGGTTTGGAACATGTCATGGAAAAGAAAACGTTGAACTACATGTATAAAGGAGCAGATATAGAAAAGAAGAGTAAACGGCTGTAAACTTTTGGTACTTGTCATATATCAGACAACGTTGAATTCTAACATTTACAGATAATTAGACAAGTCAGTTTGACTCAAATTCACACCTAATTCGATTATTTAAAATAGATTAAGAATATATTCGCCGTCTTGGAACTACAGGTACATGACCTTGAAAATAAACGTTGATATACATAGGAACATCAATTTATAAAAAAGTAAGTAGAGTAAACAACAATGAACATTTGATACATGTTCAATGCAAGACACGATACAAGACCGTCCAAGGATGGTTACCCAGGGTTAGTAACATGTTCTTTATATTATATGCACGTCCTTGTCGTAGTTCTGGAATGGTTGGTCCATAAAATCTTAATATTGGCGTATGTGCAAACATATTACCTGCATAAGGTATCGCCTGTTCATGAACTTTCCGCGTTCCCACATCCATGTGTTTCCGTTGAGAAGGTTCTTCATTTTCACCATCACCCTTAAAATAGGAAAATAATTATGTTATACGTGTTTTTTTTGTGTTGTTGCATAAAACAAGAAATCTGATTTGAATTAAATCGTGTTAAATGAGATGATTTCCAGCAGTAACATTTATTGGCTCTTTGATCATAAACCTAATTGAATTATCTTTTACTGATATAAACAGGATGGAATGAAGGAGCTACGAGACAAAATTGAAAGGGTAAGATATATATCATGCTTCGGAGCAAAGTTACGTTGGAATTTATTTGTTCTTCATGACAACCAAAAGAGGGGAACCATATACAATAATTGTACAAAAAAAGGAATAATTTAATTTACAACACCACCTGCTCAATTAATGTGCATATATGAAGACAACTTCAATGTGTTATTATATTCTTGAAAACAGAGCTTAATTGTGTGTTTCATAACGATCACCCGTGTTATATACATTTAAAGGTAACTCAACGTGAAACTTTGCTTAAATATTGTCCACATATCACAACTATATGACGAATATCAACCGTTAAATAATGAACATATTGTTAACTATTATTTTCACCTAGCACAATGTGCATTAATTGCTTCAAAAAAATATATATCAATAGATTAAATATATATGCTAATGTACTTTTATTCAATGGTAAAATTTGAGAAAACAAATCGACCATGATAAAAAAAGAGATAATATACATTGCGATCCAAATCATAAATCGGCCATAAAAATTGCAGTTTATTTTCAATTCAGTGTAGATACATGTTAATAGTAAATCCAATTTAATCCACTGCACTTCGTGTTATTCGAACACTTACTCATGACTGAAAATTAAGCGAAAAAAAAGAGACATAAATTACATTATGTTCTGACATTTTCTCTTAAACAAGGCAAAACCCACGAACCACAATAAATATAAGAGTCGTTTTTTTTCAGATTAAATGAATTGCATACAAAAATACATATACTAAAAGTGGCCACATTTAACTCATAAATAGGTAGTACGAAACTTGACTCTTCATAGTCAAATCTGAAAATAAGTGTTTAGGCTTTATTGAACTGTTATGCATCAAAATTCTTCCTCTTAATAATAAATTTCACATACCGAAGAAGAGCTAAAAACAATAGGTATTATTTTTTAATAATACATAATATGATAGAAAAAAATATCTGAAAGACTAGGTGCCCAAAATCCTAAAACATTTATTGTCATTTGCATTCAGTATTTCATTATAATACTGACATACAAATCAGGGAGTTACACCAAGAGCATGCATTAGAAGGGGACATTTAGATACCTTGTTGGTCCGAATCCTTGATTTATGAGTTTTGATTCAGAACTAAAACAGACATTTTTAGTGATTTGCATGTGTAAAGTGAGAAGACTCTCGTCAAATTGAATTCCTTATAAAACATTGAAATAACATGACATTGTAAACAAATATAGAAAGCTATTTGTTTTAAACATGTACCGGTAGTTGAAATAAACAGTTCCTTTTGATTTCGAATCGATTTAGACGAGAGTAGACTCTACACTTTAAATGATAATTCTAAGTGAAGCAAGTGATTCGATTGTCTAGTTTTTTTTAAAGGTGAACTATGAATCATTCTATACATGCATTGAAAGAATAAAGACAACTTTTGTCTAAACATTCACCGAGAGTCAGATAAGACTTCATTCTTTTATATAAAACATTCGTAGGTCATGGACTTCTAAGGCGTCGGGATAATAATTCCACCAAGAATAGTGAAGAAACGTGTTTTGGAAAAATAATATGAAAATGAAAAGTTGCTCTTTGGAAGCTTAAGTACAAGACTGCCAAGGATAGCGAATAGCCATACAATTTGAATATCAAGCAAAATCATAAATGTGTGTCAAGCTTGCAGAGGACAAGATATTGTTATATTATGGCTATATTGTTCCATATCCTGATCTATTTTTACTGAGCAGCTAATGTATCGGTAATGATTAACTTTAGACAATGAAAAATCCTTCATTATTATTCGCATCAAAATCAGCTTTAATCATCTATCTCCCAAGCCAGATAATTCAAAAGATATGCCAGAAAATAAGCATGATTCTAGAGTGTTTATCCATTCTAGTATCTAGACGGATTTTATAACGGCGTGATTAGAGAGCTAACGAGCAAGTGAAAATTGAATAATGTGAAGTAGTAAGTGACATAATACGAGAATTACCTAGGACCATCTCTGAAACAATTAAATGTGTATATACATTATTTTTACCTCAATATTTTACATGTAGATAAGTTAAGAAATCGAAAGGGAAACCTATATTCAAAAGTTCATTAAAAAAAAATTGGAAAACATTTCCAACTTGTTGCCCCATAAAGCTGCATACTTTTGTTTAAAATATAGGATCGATAAACAAAATGTATGAAAATACAACCAAAAGCCCAAATATCCGGCTTCATTATGTGAAATATCTAGAAACACTTCTGTTTTAATGAGAAAATTAATGCGTTTTTATCATTTTGTCAATGAAGCAGACAAGAAAGCAGTTAACATCCACTCTGCATACCAATCGCTTAACTTAATATAATGAAAAAGAAACCGTTTTATATTTATATATATATCAATGGATAAACATTTACTACCAAGACATTAGTGACAATTAATATATGCATTGTTTTATAGTTGAATCAAGCGCACATTCAAATGCTACGACAATTGGTTATGTATAAGCAGTCATCTCTTTCAGAGATACTTCTATTTTACGTTCGTTTTCCTTACTTAATAGGACTGAAAGAAAAGCAAAATATAAGCAAGCATTACGGCAAATATAAAAATTATATATCATTAAAGCAGAGTCTAAATCTCGTTTTCATCTATGCGTTTTGCTCAAGGAAATCTGATTGCGCTAAAGTAAAACTACTGCAGATATAGTCAAGACAACCGACAAAACTTTATTCTCGTATACAATTAAACCAAACAAACTGCTATGCAAGAAGCAACAATGTTGAAGCATATATGATATGTAAGCCTATATCAAATTTGCGTTTTTATAAAGCTCAGACTTAAAGATAAAGTAATTACTTGCAGAACCCTCTCACGGAACTGCCAAGAAGAAAAATATATTAAGTTTAATAGAATTTGAGCTCTACCGATAATTTAAATAGAGGCGGATTTTATCTACGGCCCGAGGATGAATAAAAGTAAAACATAATCTGCAACACTAATTAAGCAACTACCATATAGAATTTTAGGGTTTGTTTATCTAAGAAAACAGTACTATGTCAAACCATTTACAGATTTTAATTACAGTTAATATTGTTGTTTTCACAAATATTTCCATTATCTGTCACCGTTATAGAATAATCTATTTTAACTTTACTATACAGCAGAAAATAATATACAGCGGCCATTGAAACACTCTTTTTTACTTAAAACATAAACATAACATCTAAACTAAATTATAAATACGAAATTGTTAAGAAACGCTATAAAATATACATACTTGGTGCCCTTCTCTCGCTTGTGGAAAGGGATATCTTGGGCCGAACTGGAGATAAGCACCACCTCGAATGTTCGGTGTTTGTTCAATTCTTCGGACACGGCGTTCACTTCTGATACCATGGGCAGCAGTTCTAGAACCTGTTCTTGTGCTATTTGTTGCTCTAAAATAGGAATAATGTACATGAATTTAAGGTTCATGCCTTTGGATAATAACTTGGGGCTTCCAACCAGCATATACCTTTCAACTTGGAAATATATAATATGTGTTTATGAAAAAAAAAATACATTGACAGCTGAATTACTTGTTGTTTAGGAATATATAATATTTTCAAATTAAAGAAACAAAAGGTGCAGACGGCACCGGTTAGACATTGGAAATATATGTGGGGCGTTTTAAGATATAGAGCGAAATAGGTCCGAAAATAGCACAACAAAAAAACAATCACGCCGAACCCCGAAGGATCCTTATCATACCACAGCACTATTTCAATCCTCCAAATCTAATATTTTCTTTTCCACATACCTTTGCTCATGTCCTGACCACCTGTGCTGAAACCCTTCACCTCGGCGATCTCCTTTTGTGCGAACTCCCACGTGATTTCATCGGGAAGGCCGTCGCCTCCTGCAGTCCTTAATGGATTCTTGAATACATACAGATGATTTGAACCTGCAAAAAGTGATCAATATAACTTGTTAATAGTTAATATGTTTGAATCATACATGTACATTCAAAGAGTGTCTGAATGTATGGTTCCAATCATCTCGCTTCTCGAGCTACTATACTTACCCACATTACTCTGTCAAAAAGGTGGTTGAGTTACTCAAAGGCGGTTTCTCAATTTTTTTAGATAACTACTGCCCTTAGCAGTGCGGACTATGTACCGGGAATTGAGTTGCGAAAATATGTTTCTCATTTATAAAGACAACTGCCTATAACGGATCGTGCTTTAGACCGAAAACTATAAGATAATCCTATCAATTCAAACGCTCACCGAAAAGAACCCTGTCCTTATACTCGTAGTGGTTGGGCTGGCGATGCCATATATCGATGCGTCATATGTACATAACATCGCGAATAACACTTGAAAATTCTATCAGTGCTTACCGAAAAGTACCCTGTCCTTGTGCTCGAGCACCCGCGACCCCATGAGTGGCTGCCCGTTGACCTTGGTCTTGGCGCCCTGCATCGCCGGCTTGATCTCGATCTCGCCGTCGTCGTTTGTGGTGATAGTGGCGTGGTTCTTCATTATACTGAAAATCAAATCAGTAACATCTCATTATAAAGCTTTTAACAGCAGGGTTACATTGTTATTTATGGTTCTTCATGGAAGGCACAGGTGCATTTTCAAATGGTGTTTGCGCGAAAAGATTTCGCACGTATACTTTCGATCGTTCTGTGCATTTAGTACCCTTGGTACTACAATTGTTTCTCAGTATCATAGTAGCCATGGTACCTTACGTTCAGCTAGAGGCGAGGGTCAGAAGAAAGCCCTATATCAGAATTTGGTCTACATGTATGTCAATAACACATCTAAATTCTTCGAGAATATAATCATTCATCTACTTTATTTGTCGAATAGCTCAATTAATAATTTTCGCATTAAAACATACCTGAGACCACTCAAGCACAGCTGAGGCAGTGGGTTGCCATCCTTTCGACCAACATTATATACACCACCAGCGATCGTATGAAACAGCACTCCGGACAACATGGGATCCTCGTTTAAGTTCATCAAATGTGGTGAGCGACTGTTCGTGTCCTTCTCGGTCTCCTGGACAACGGTTTCTGCGCGAGCTAGTTCCAGCTGAAAGTGGGAAGAACACATTGTAGGCCTACTATTATGATTATAACGTCATTATATGATTATAGACGGCATTTGACAACAAAAGCCAATATCTTTGTAAAAAACGTGTTTAAAACACTAAGATCTAACAGCTTTAAGCATAGATCCCGTTAAAAGCGGTTAAATCGAGGTGATTTCAAACTGCCCTCTTTTATATATTAATCTTATAAACCATAGTGAACTTGAGTTATTACAATAACTCGTAAATCAGCCGGATTACTTCGAGTTTACGAGGTTTTACTGTACTTTAATTTACAAAATCTAATTCATTGGCCAATCAACTCATGCACTCCTGTCAGAAAGACGCCGACAAGTCTCCATATCAAAAATAAACGGAGCTCCTTAACCAGCGTAAAGTTAATATTACGTCTCAAAATTTGGTAAAACATGGCCCAACGTTCCCCAGCTTTGAGGCATTTCCATTCACCTAAACACCATTCAACTCATCGACTAACTCCCATCCCACATTTGAGTGCATTCTTTTGTTTTTCTTAAATCATAATTTGATTTTCAAGAATTTCAAGAAAATTTGGAGAAACATGGCCAAATGTTTCCCACCTATGAGGCATTTCCATTCACCTAAACTCCTTTCCACTCATCAACAAACTCCCATCCCACATTGTGTGCATTTGTTTGTCTTTCTTGAATAATAATTTGATTTTCAAGAATTTCAAGAAAAAAAGTTTATGTTAAATTTGAAATTATAGGAAATTAGCCATGGCACAACGTGCTCGATTCCTGAATGATACAACGTGCCCCACCGTCACCCTGGACAACTAACCTGACCGCTCCTCTGGTTACAATAAGAGCAAGGTAACTTAAACTTTGTATGAAAGCAAATACGTCCAGAGTGATAACATTCATCCATCTTTTAATTATTTTCTTGTCATTCAGAAAAAGTTACTTTCGGTATGATAAAAATATATATATACATGCTGACAAAATGTTGGGATACTAGCAAAGATAATTTTTAAGTTTTAAATCTTAAAGTATTAAATTAGATAAGTATTAAATTGAATTGCATTTCCATTGGCAATAAACGCTTAAATTCTTCATTATAGTGGATGACAAGAAACGTAGGGTGGCAAAACAATGCCCCGCCCTCCCCTACACATAAATATTTGATCAGTCAATAAACTCATGTCGGTGTCCCTACCCCAGGGACACCGAACAATCTCCATATTTCTATTTTAAAAAGTCATTACCCTACGTACAAACCCCTTTTAATCCTTGTTTGTTTTATCTTATAAAGCATACACATAAATATACAAATTAGCCAATGAACTCACGCGCTCCTGCCACGATGACGCAAACAAACTCTATTTCTCAATCTTTTTATATCGATTTTATAAACTTGTATTTAACATTTCAAAATTGTGTTTCTTTATTTAAGAAACACAACAAAATATGATAAGCCAATTGACTTACTCGCTCCTGCCACGATGACGCCGACTCCTCTTGCATCATGTCCTGATTGGCCATCAACTGGGCGCGCACCTCTTCCATCATCTGCTTCTTCATGTCCTCGATTTCTATACGATGAAAATGAAACAAATTTTGTTAAATCTAGTGGATGATAATTATAAAATTTTACAATTCGCTTATATTTAAATCAATGACACTTAGTGACTTCGTTGGTGACA
Organism: Hydroides elegans; assembly: GCA_001703475.1. NCBI lineage: Eukaryota > Metazoa > Annelida > Polychaeta > Sabellida > Serpulidae > Hydroides > Hydroides elegans. The sequence continues at coordinate 12,549 of LQRL01001935.1, forward strand.
CAACCACCTCGATCCTCAAACATCTGATTCTACATTTCGCCAATTTCTGATTAGAAATGTAACGAAAAGTGTTGTTTATCTGTAATCTTTTATACTTGGCACTATCAACAGGGTATAGTAAGAAATTGTGATGATTATTTGAGTAAACATTTTGTTCATTAAACCGGATTACACAAAAGTTATTTGGTTACCTGCTTGTGACATGCCCTGTGTCTGAGCACTGTCCACTACTCCGCCTCCCTGCATCATGTTCTTCAGCTTCTCATTCTCTTCCTGAAATTCATAGAAAAGTTAGTCCAGTTAAATCTCTGTCCATATCTCATTTGTTTTGATAATAGAACTTACGTTTAAACTTCTTTCAATTTCTCGCTTCAATATTGAGAATACATAATTTGCAACCATGTTTATTTTTAATTTTCACTATTGGTGTAAGAAATAGAATAACATTACGAAAATTTACAAACACTTTTTAATGTAAACTTACATTTTTCCAGTTGTTTGCGAATAGGATTAAATTCCTTGTGAAATTACGTGATCGAGTCGGAAACATGATGTCGGAGTATTGTATCCGTTTATTAATCAAATAATGTGTAGAATTTTTCGTTCGATTGAGAAAAATTGAGTAGATTTACACAGATTGAAACTGTCTTGCTACAAAAACCAAACAAGTGTTCTTGTTTTTGTTAATGCATCAAGCCAGTGTTTCGCAGCGCCAGGTTAACTCGTAAATGTAGGAACTGGATCTAATGCGACTCATTTATCACTGTACATAATAAACAAAATTGTTGTTGAAGATACATGTACGATTAGTTACAACCGATTTGTTTTACATAATTGATCATTGCTGACCAATAACATTTGGATTAATATGGTCTTTTAACTGCGTTCTAGAATAACAGGTTTAATCGATGTATCAAAATATTTTTTCGCCTTGGACATGCAACAAAAGGGGCAATTGCTATAAAAAGAAGGAACCATGGTCAAGAATTATAAAAATAATAGGAGTATACGCATCTATGAACCATTCAATATAAACATGCTTGATATATTCGTTTGCCATAATTCAGAGGTTTTTTATCCTTTATTCAGCGAATTAAGATTTGTTGTTCGAATTAAATGCTATTGAGATATTTCTCATTGAAATATGAGCTTTTGCAAATCCTGATAATCGATGCCTATGCTTTTTGTGTTCAAGATTCTTTCAAAGACAATTTCAAGTTTTTTTATATATATAAAACATTTAACGTAAAAAATTCAGACATTCACTAGACAAAGCCTGCGATTCCATATCACCGTTCAAGTATTTTCAAAAAGGTTTTAGTCTAAAACCACAACAAAACCCACCCTGAGTTCGCGAATGAGCTTGTCCATGGGGTTCTCATTGACCACGGCCTTGTTCTTGATCTTCTTGGCTCTGTCGGCATAGCGCAGAGTGGACAGCGTCTCATCATAGTTAATGTCGGCAGGGGACAGCGCGGCGATCATCACCGTTTTACTGGAAGTAAAGGAGGAAGGAACAATGGCGGTTAATAGATGACATACCGGGTGATAGATGTCAAACGCAACGATCCTTACACTTGATGACACATCCCATTGAAATGGGTCTACTTACAGAAAATGTATGGAGTTCTCATTCATAAAATGTATAGGAATTCGGAATATTCATATACCATAAATATAACGTGAAAACCTTAATGAAATTATAGTATATAAGGAGTTTGGCTGGCATAACGTAAAGTGCACAGAGTCTCATCATAGTTGATGTCGGCCGGGGACAAGGCGGCGATCATCACCGTTTTACTGTGAAAAAGGGGAAAGTCTATAATATGAATCTTTGAAACAGAAGCGCCAAGCTCGGATATGCGACCGTCGTTTAAAATGCCGATTCAGACGACATTTGAATTCCATGTCTTTTTACTGAAATTGAACTTGAAGCGTGTGAATCATGACGCAATACATGTATAGTAAAATATGGTTACGCGACTTTGGCATTGATATTTTAGTTTATCATGTTCAAACTTAAATATTTAGTGCGAGCGATATTTCAGCAGTGCAAGTGTCGTTTAATGTGCTGCCGTACATACAGCACCGTGTATGGCAACTACATGTGCATTTTGTAATTGAAATACCTCGCGTTTGCAGAACGGACACCATACAAAGACGGATTTACATACAACATACAACATACAACATGATTATGGCTAAAAAATAACATGCTGTTCATCATTGCAGTCGCTAAGTCGAGGATGCATTCGATTTAAATAGAAGTATTTCAATTTAATAAAAAAATGTACTCCTACAAATATTTCCAAAATCAAAAGGAACCATGTTTAAAGTTTACCTGTTTCCACCCAAGGCATTTTGTAGGAGCTTCGTCAATACTGAGTCTCTGTAAGGCACCATCACTTTCTTTTTACCCATAGACAAGTCAGCCAAGGCCTAGAATATTTCAAATAAAGTAATAAAATTTTGAATAAACTGATAAAATGTATTTAGATATAGACTTTATACACGTAACATAGACTTACAACATTTTTAGAACGTTACAGACTATCAGCATGTAACATGACAGTTTTGCTAGCGAAGAAACATTTATACTTTTTTACCAGTTCATTATATTTTTATTCCAAATAAAGTGCACAATGTTTTCGTTTTATATGTATATTATACCGAATGACTTACGGCTTATGGTATATCATAAATGCACTTTAAATCATAATACAAGTAGTATATTAACAAATCCAAGCTACTAACCGAGATGACATTTCCGAGAGCAGAGAGTGATCTGTTGATGTTGGCTCCTTCTTTCAATCGGTCACCGGTCGCGCCCGTGCTGTCGGCTCGTTCGGAACCTTAAGAAACTAGAAATGTGTCCGTTGGAGCACGAATGGCCCGCTACTTATAAAGTTGAAGCGCCATTACTGGTGGGCTTTCTAGAAATTTCGCGGTATTCGAGA
>LQRL01001936.1:0-12268 GCA_001703475.1 Hydroides elegans
ATATATATGATACCAAATCATTGCTAGCAAAACGTTAATTTCTCTGATGATGGTAGAAAAAGTAGTATATTCAAAATACTTTGACAGCCATAACTTGGGGTTTGGGAGTTTTGAGCTATAAATTTATTGTAATACGAATGAATAAGATAAACTCTCAAAACCTTAATAAATAACACTACGGCACAGCATATTTACAAAATCCAAAAAATATTAATATTTCGCTTGCAAAAGTTTTAGCTTGGTATTAAAGTTTCGCTGTAACATACATAATGCATTTTACAAAATAATATATACTATGCAAAATGATATAACCTATTTATGTCCCATCGCTCAATTATTTTATCGATGGAAATTTACTAGATAACTAACTGTTCTACTTAATACAGTCTTATACCACACTGTTTTCCGTGGTGGTAATTTGGCCTTACCTTACTGATGAAATTAATGTTATTGAATTTAAAGGCATCTCGAGAACAATAGAACATAACAAAAATCTCTCAGCTCCGCCTCGCGATTTCTGTCGTGTATTCCTATAATGTTATTTATCCCATATGTATCCCATTTATATAATCCATAAACAGAGTCGCCTTGTCATACAGGTTTAACAATCTGGTTCAAGTAGTATATATAATATTTAATATCAGTGAAAAGTTTTAATATCAAATATCAAGAAATAGAAAATGGATCAGATTGCATTAAATTATTAATTATCATTTCAACGTTATCAGCTCTAGAAGTTTAAACATTCTTGCAGTACTTTGCACTTATTTCGGTTATGATATGTTAAACTTTTAAATAGTATCAAAAGCATAGACCTATCTCAAAAGATAAATGCGCATATACACCAGCTAAGTCAAAGTGAGGCTATCCGGGATCGCAGTAGTACACACGCACAGGTAGCATGCAACTCAAATGGCTATCATTTAGTTAGAAAACCTTCATAATTGCTGTATAAAAGTCCATACATAATTAGAAAATATTCACTTTTATCAAATTCAATCAAAAACATAAGTAATGCATGGAGCATATGTGTAAAATAAGATGTTTCACATGCACGATTCGCTCCGCTATGATTTACTTTTTAGAAACCCCCGAAATAATGTAAAATATGGCCATTTTTACTATTTGTACTAAATAATGTAATTTGTGTATGCTACACTTGCTATTCTAATAATTCTTTAAACTAATTGATCAAGTTCACAACCGCGTTTTTTGTTCTCAAATAATTTCCATCGAAATTCATCATCAAAATTATTTATTTCAAATAGAAAATAATTTGCATTATAATTGAGGTTTTCCTTTGTCTCTTGATATTCAATACATGTTTGCCTTTCAAGACAATTGCTGAGTTACTCCGTCTGGTGGCGCTCCTTACTAAACAGGGGAAAACGACGAGTAGAAATAGCAGAAGAATAACAACCTAGAGAACATCAAGGGAAGAAAGAACAACGACGACGGATTAAAATGGAAGACGAAGAGGCAAGGCAGCAGAGTGAATGGGAAGAGGAAGAACGACGACGGGAGGAAATGGAAGAAGAGGACAGGCGACAGCGACAGAGAGAACAGGAAGAGTGGGAAGAGGAAGAACGACGACGGGAGGAAATGGAACAAAGAGAGGAGGAAGAGATTGCTGCATTAGAGGATCCGAGTTACTATTGAAGACACATACTTTGAGATTATGTATGAATTTTGTTCGATATCATCCGATATAGTGAGTATTTTGATATATTTCCATCGTGTGCCAACATTTGATTAATATAGATTATGCCTGACAATAATCTAAATGTCTCATCTAAAGTAACAAAATATATAGACAACACAACCATTAATTGAGTCACCGCGACTAGTTTTTGGGTCACTAATTATTTGTTATAGAATATACATATTTCAAGATCATGACCATGACGCTAATACTAAAGCATGGCCATTATTTGATTTTTTTATGTCAAAAATATTAATTTCATGCTATTTCTATTACTAATAGTAAGTTATCCAAAAACTGGTCGTGACTCATGTACTGGTTGTGAGGTTTATATTTTGATTTAAAATTGAGAAAAGCTATAAACAAGACACAGAAGCAATATTTATTACCCTGTTAGGAGCGTTTTATGTTCAAGAAGTATATTTTTTAACTCAGTAATATGGAATTATCAGATTAGATTGTCAATCAAATAATGAAGGTTTGTATAATATTTTGTACCTTCACAACTTCGTCCCTTTTCAACTTCATACATTTTTTGTCACTTCCTTTTTATTGTATTTTGGTTCTTCATACGAGTTCAGTCAGGTCGTCTATTTTTTGGTTAGCTCGTACCTTTCATATTTAGTATCATTCTATCCAAAATATAAACATGCAATGTCAATGCATTGTCAATACAATATTCATGTAGATATACTAATTTTGATTACTTGATATTTGAAAAATGTGTTAAGCATATTCCGTGAAATCTAAATGCTTATTCATAATGATGTTATAACGGCTTATCCTAATGAAATGTCAAGTAATTTAACTTAAAACAATATCTAAATAACACCTTATTCAGTTGGTTATTGTAGTAAAAATAGAAGAGGTGTAACAAGCGATATCAAAAATAGCTTAGCCATTTATTGCTAATCGGTGTATAGTAGTTTTTCCTTACTCCTAATCCAAAACGGGGGAGGGGGGGGAAGGGTGTGATTTATATTCATTTAAACAGTGGCATGTGACATGGTGTCTTTAGTCTGGATAAAGGGTGGAAGCATAATGGTCATAAATATGTCACTTGGGTAACATGGTAACAATCAAAGGGAACCCCACGGCATATTTTTAAAGAAAAAGTTGTAAAATCATCTAAAAACAACATTACAATAACAAAGAGCAAAACAATAATTGATTCTGAGCATATTTCTCCTTTTCTAGCCAACTTAGAACAGAAAAGGAACACGTTTTGCGATAATCGAAATTTTAAATTTAACCAATTTACGTATCATATCTTGCAAATAACAGTTTATTAGAGAAAGTTTGATAAGTTTTTAACTAATCATTTTCACTGTTTATTGTGAAAATTGAGAAATTTTTGCAAAAATGTATCACTCAAACTGCTCAAATCTCCAAGCCAGAACTATTTTTGTTTAACATTACATATCTAGAAAGTAAATAAAAACATTTTCATTAAAATCGTTCCAGGATAAAACACATTTCTAGGCCAATGTTAAACAGCACCCTCATTTTCAAAAATAAAACGAGGGTTCTGTTTAAAATTGGCCTAGAAATGTATTTATCCTGAAAGGATCAAAATAAAAGGGTTTCGTTGACTTTCTAATAGAATCTCCTTGTGGATATGTAAATTTCATAAAACTTACTTATCTACTTGACCTTCTCTTATGCATTTTTTCTGGGCAAAACTTCTTTACCCTGGTTGATTTATATTTAGACTGCAAATAAAATTGGTATGTGATGGAGGGGTGAGGGTGGATATTAAAATTAATTTACAACAATAATTTAATAAACGCTGCTTATCCAACATTAAACTGTAGAATATAATCTATGCACGTGTTTTTCAAACTCTGACATGTCTCAAACACATGCATGACTGATTTGCAACTAATAGCTCACGTATGCACGTGATATTAGCATGATATAATCGTTCTATAATAATTAACCAATAAAGTACAAATGGTCGGCTGAGGGTTTGGCTCCCGACCTGCAAATGTTTGTGAAATGTTCGTATGGTGCATAGGCCCCTTGGCACATAGCGGAACACCTTAGATTTGTGAACATATCTATAACTGTGGAAATCCATAGAATATGGTCGAATATCCTTAAAAATACATTCGCTGATATGTTCTTTCATAATCAAATCGGTTTTCATTGAAACCGCAAATATTTTACCAATAATAAAACCAAAAATTAAATTATTGGATCATATTTTCGTTTTTATGTCTAGTATATAATCCCTTTCTATTCAAGATCTATTATTTTTTATAATAGACAATAAACTAAGTAGGGTAATTAAAGTACTCGGTCAACTCCATAAATTAAAAGATTACAGAGGTTCCTCGGCTACGCCAATAAAGTATTTTAATTAATGAAATGACCTCGCACTTCTTCCATACGTAAGCAACCGAGTTTTCATAAAGCGACATGATTTTAATGGGATAATTTCTTTGAACTATGGTCATTTGTATTATGATCATTTGCATTTCCTTTTAAAACGGCTTCCTAAAACACATGCTCGCCTTCTTCACGTTAAGACTGAATTGCTATGATTTTTGACTATATTTCAGGCTAAATTTGGGAGAGAGGAGTGGGGGCGGGGTGGGTTGAGCTAGCCTCATTATTACAATTGTTTTGTTCGTACAAAATGTTAATGTAACATGATAAGATCATAAGATATATTTTGTCTTAAATTTTTGTTTAGCAATTTATATTGCTTTATATTATTTGTGTATTTATTTTTTGTTCGATTATCAATAAGAAGCGATAATAGAATAATGTTTAGGACATAAGTCCTTTAGTTGAGGACTCCATTCCTAAATATACTAGTTACCATATCAAATGATTTCGCACTTATTCGTGGTTATACCCCCCTCAACATAATGTTATGTTATGTGTAGAATCTATCGGAATTTAGTAAGAGTAAGTGTTCACTTACTCTTACTAAATTCCGATAGATTCTACACAATATAGACACCAGGCTTTGTCTCGTAAAGACCCCATTGTTAACGAACAAAAGAATTCCGTCCAATTTCGGATGCACATAATTATTTCAGAATAAAAATGCGAAAATAGTTCAAAATTCCCATTTCATTTTATGTATGTTTAATTAAACATTCCCGTTTTTGGATAGATATTTGCAATGCTCAAAGTAGTTTGCATTGCAAATGCCGTTTAAGAGCTATAAGGGCTAGAGAAAACCTTAGCTGTCTGATCTTACTTTAAAAAGGAAGCTTGACTTTTGTGTAGGCATACAACCCCAAAAAATATTTGTTTGAATTTTTGTTCATCATTTGGTAATGATGTAAATCTAAATAAATGATACAAAACGATTGCTAAAAAGTAGTTTAACCACAGTGAAAAATTAATTTTATTGAATTCAAAACACAAGATTAGTTATGTATACGTACAAAGTGACTTATTTAAAAAGGACGAACTGTCCCAAAAACAAGCTTGTCTTGATAGAATTGGCTTCACATATTTTTTACAATGTCCCATATTTGGTAGATACACGGAGATCTAGTATGACTTCTCAAGTATGATAAATTTTGAACATATTCCAAAGATATTGAATTAATTTCAATCGCTTTTGTATTGATGACTTTATGACATTTGTTGACCATTTGAGTTTCATTTGTGCACGGATGTCTTTCGTATGGATGTAGTAGCTTTACTCTTAATATTATTCTAAGTTATCAACACAAACTAACGATACATTTAGCTAGTCTTACAAACGCCGGTCGTAGGAGAAAACGTATATGCAAGGTGTTTACTGCCTGCGCTTTACGATCACAGAATCACTGACAGCGCACAGGAAGCATGTACGGAACGCGCAGGGGACAAGTGAGTGTGCCGAACGTGAAATACTTGAAGGCTACGCATTCTGTGGGTCTCCTGCGATTCACACAGTTTGTAGAGGCGGGGCACTTAGAGGTCTACGGGTTAATGTACGCAAGTGGTGTTATATATTGCTTAATATCACGGAGTCAGTTAATTTTGTTTATCATTGGGTTAGATGATGGTTTCGTTTTATCACTCATAAAATAGTACCTAGAAAATCTTGACAGAAAGTGTTTCTCGTAAAAGAAAACTTATAAATGATTAGAACTTTCTAGAAATTTTAGTTTAAATATGGTATTTGGCTCAATCAACTGAGCTGTGATGGGTTCGAAGACTTCTTAAGAAAGCAGTATTATACGCGCCACCATCATGTTGCTGATAATACTTATACTAAACAATCGACATATTTGTGTTAAGGTCCAATTAAAAATTGATATTCCTGGATAAATTTCCTGTTCTGATACTGATTATATGTTGATTTACATACCATAATATGTTGTATGTCTTGATATGTTGTATGTCTATCTCTAATAGCAGATATGAGACACGAATTAAGATACATAAAAGATTAAAGACGAGAAATAAATAGATATTGTCAAAAATATGTTTTATTTTTAATGCAATCTCAATCGACCACCGCAATTAAGCATAATGAATACAAAATCACTGCTTCATAATATAATCAAGCACCCAATTATATGTACAACAATGAAAATGAGCAAAAACACAGTCATGAAAGTTGATAATCAATGCACATTATGAAGCACAATGTAAGGGTTTTGCGCATAAAGATATCAAGTGAACTTTGGTTGATTAGAGGAAATAAACTCATAATAAGAGTCTAGCGTATAATGAATTCATATCAGGTTAAGTTGTTTAATTGTAGCAAATTGTACATATAAACGTTCCAATTTGCGATGTAATGGATCAGGAATAAAGTGCCTCTTTTTAATGATGAATTAATGCAAAACCGTACTTTATTCAGTTTTTACCCTTTTTGCACAGAAACCTTCAATCATAATACGGCTCTGGTCTTTATCAAAATAGCATTTAGATCCATCTCCGATTAACATTTCAAATACAGTCAAACATCTACGTTTCAAATAAAACATTTAGACTAAGATTTAAATTTTAATCTAAGGCATCTTAGATAAAAGTTTGGCAAAATGGTAAAAAAAGAAAAAAAAACAAACCAGATATTAACTTATCTCAATCACTCTACGTTAAATGGAAAGGAGTGCGAATTCAATATATCATGAAGTTTATTTCACATATTTTACTGTTGACTCATTGTATTGACACGATACTTCAAATTTTATTCACAAAAGAAACTTACTTTGTTTTAATTCCCATGAATTTGGTGAAAATCAATTACTCATATTGTGACCACTATGGGATGAAACAATGATGCTTAAGATTTGGTGCAAAACGTTTAGGTTACTTTCACACAACAATAACCATAGAAACTGAATCACAGACTTGAATAAACTCATTAATTACCGGAAACGGTGTGGAGATATTAAATAAATACATATCACTTAATGAATTGCATATACAAACCATCACCAATATTGCACAGTTAAGCTCTAAGATTGCAGATTCATGTCTGTGCGCCTCTGTACATTCCGCATATAAAAATTGTTTATCAAGCCAAAAAACCTTACATTTTTGCTGAATATTCCTTAACTAAATTATTGAATCAAAGTACACATTGAATTAGTTGATTGTAGAATAAGGTAAAGATTGTGGCCACTAAATATTCTAAAAGCAGAGTAGAAACCCCAATGCGTGATTTAAATTCAATGAACCCACAGAAACATCGTCAAACGATGACTTGCATGAAAGCTTTCCTTTGCTTAAATATCGGTAAAAGTGAAGAAAAATATCGAAAAAATAATAGCATGATATTTTCATTATAGCATTATAAGTAAGGAACATTAGACATAAATAACAAAGGCACTTTAGTTCAATACAAAATATAGCATTGTGATTTACGAGAAAAAAAATGTGAGACCAAATGAAGTTATACAATAAGCGTACCGGTACTGACCACTAGCCGAATCAAGAATTTTATGAAAGAAGTGAATTATTATTTGCCATTAGTTGTAATCAAAGTCCATACATATAGTCAGTAGAACAGGCAATGAATGAGCGTATTGAGATTGAATCATCTTACATTTAAGTATAAATTCATATACATAAATATCATACAAGGTCTTGAGTATAAAGTGACATGAAGGCAATTCCAATGCCACTATAAGCAAAGTTTTATCATAAAAACTTTAACCAACCACAATTAATTTTACCCATGTAAAATAAAAACTTGCCAAATGCAATTGGCATTGAATATTGACATACAAACGATCGTAACAAATGAAAACGTGACACCAATATTATAATTATGCATATATTTTTATGCGAATTGTGAGGATAGGTTTTTTGTTTGTATTTATAAATATGATGAACTTATTAATATTAATCAACTTTACAAATTAATCAACTTTACAAATTCAAATAAATCGGTGAAAATGCAAAAGTGTTGTTAGTCTAAAACTATGCCAATTGATTACAATAATCGTAACATTTTGTATCCTGGATACATCTATATTTGCTCTTGACTATTCATGAAAATTGACAAATAATAAGAACAAGATTGTCAAGGACAATGACCCAGCTTTAGTTAATAGCTTTGGCTTTATATCTTTAAGTACTAGCAAACGCGTTTTCCTTAATTGTTTAAATGATAATTAACAGGTACGTGGTAATACATACGCTGGTATAAACGTCATACATATGTTATCTATTTGTTTTAACATTTGCAAGTGAATGACAATTATAAAGCACAAGCTGAATGAGGGTACCATTAAGAAGCTTTGGTCAAAGTTTCAAAGCTCTGTGACTGTGAGAGGAGATAGGTGTAAGGGCAAAGAGTGTTTCTCTATATAGGAGACCAAATAAGGCGGAAACGGCGAAGTCCACCAAGGCGACCCCAGTGGGTAAATCGTCCCATAAAGCACAAGCCAGTATGGGGGTACCATACAGAAGCTTTTGTTGAAGTTTCAAAACTCTACGACCAAAACTTTGGGAGAAGATAGGTGTAAGAGCAAAGCGTTTTTCTCTATATAGAAGACCCAATTTGGCAGAAATGGCGAAGTCCACCATGGCGACCCAAGTGAATCAATCGTCATATAAAGCATAAGCCAGTGTGAAGGTACCATAACAAAGCTTTGGTTAAAGTTTCAAAGCTCTGCGACCAAAACTGTGGAGGAGATAGGTGTAAGAGATAAAGAGTTTTTTTCTCTATATAGGAGACCAAATTAGGCTGAATGGCGAAGTCCACCATGGCGACCCACGTGGATCTGAATGCTCTATGATCAAAACTGTGGGAGGTGATAGGTTCCAAAGCAAAGAGTGATTCTCAATAGAGAAGACCAAATCTGCGAAAACGGCCAAGTCCACCATGGCGACCCACGTGGGTCAATCTTCCAATAAAGCAGTAGCCGATATGAGGATACCATAAAGAAGCTTTGGTTAAAGTTTGAATGCTCTATGATCAAAACTGTGGGAGGAGATAGGTTCCAAAGCAAAGAGTTTTTCTTTATATAGAAGACCAAATTGGCGAAAACGGCCAAGTCCACCATGGCGACCCACGTGGGTCAATCGTCCAATAAAGCAGTAGCCGATATGAGGATACCCTAAAGAAGCTTTGGTTAAAGTTTGAAAGCTCTACAACCAAAACTGTGAGAGGAGATAGGTTCCAAAGCAAAGAGTTTTTCTTTATATAGAAGACCAAATTGGCGAAAACCGCCAAGTCCACCATGGCGACCCACGTGGGTCAATCGTCAAATAAAGCAGTAGCCGATATGAGGATACCATAAAAAAGCTTTGGTTAAAGTTTGAAAGCTCTACAACCAAAACTGTGAGAGGAGATAGGTTTTTAGAGAAAAGTTTACTAAACAACTAACTAACTAACTAACTAAACAACTAACTAACTAACTAACGGCGGACGACGCCGACCGAATGCACAAACCCAGTTTTCGTTTCACGAAAGCTGGGTTAAAAAAAACACAAACAAGACTAGAATGAAAATAACAAAGACATATTTTATCTGAATAACACATACATATCCACTCACATATAAATTAACCCCTCACAAAATTAAGCCCAAATATATACACAATCACATGTATTTCATTTCAAACACATGTGTGCAATCATTTCCTTACAAATGTGTGCAACTGCCAATAATTCAATATCACAAAAAAACTCATGAATAGCAATTTCAGTCACGCGTCACTTATTAGTATAAATTAAGGTAAACTGTCACGTGGCTTAGCAAAATAAAGTCTAATGTCATATGACATTATATGTTGAGGTCACATGGCACTTGACCCTACAAAATGAAGTAAAATGTCACGTAAACTCCTCATTAAATGAGGTCAAATGTCACGTAAACAGACATAATTAGGTCATATATCACGTGAACTTGAAAATCAGGTCACTGGCGCGTGATTTCAAAATAAGACTGAATGTCGTGTTTCACTTTAATATGAAGTCAGATATTCAAAATGAGGTCAACTTTCACGTGACCCTACAAAATAATATTAGGTCATATACCACTATTAAATGAGGTCGATTGTCACGTGACCCTACAAAATGAGGTCATCATCACTATCACGTGATGCCAAAGCGGGAAGATCGGTGGCTCCGGAGCCGTAGCCCTGATCCGCGTGGTTGATGAGACCTGCGTTGCCCTCGTCGTCTCCGTCCATTAACTGAAATATAAAGTAACTTTTTTATTATTTTTTTTTTACAAATGACAAACATACAGGTAATTAAAACCTGGGAATATTCAATGTCTTCTTTAATAAATCAGGCGTAGTCCGTCCTCGTTATCTTTATATATCAGCTGACAATTAGAAAAGATTATAATAGATATCAACACATATGTTAATACTTAAGGTGATGGCAAGTGAGAAATATAACCTTTTCCTGAAGATTAGCGCAAATACCTTGTCAAAAGACATATATTTCATTATTTGATTTGGAAAACAAACACCCACTCAGTTTAAAGTAAGTGTTACAAAGGAAGCTGCTTGGAAACTTTCTTTTGAGGTATCAGTGGGTTCTGTTGTCTTTTTAGCATGTTACCTGAGAATATCGATATGAAAGGTCCCCGCCGCGACCGAACACTCTCCGCACACGACCATAACATGAAGCCCTGAAAATGTATAAACAAAATATCCATGTATGTATATGTATATCTATATGGACACGGGATCAATAGGCATAGATTTAATTGGTTAGTTCAGATATTTTAAGAGTTTGTTTCTGCTTTGCAATTCAAATTACATTCGTTACCTGAATTCACCAATTACTCATGTGCAAAGCCCAGACCTTTAAACAAACTCACCTTCTAGACGGGCTTTTAAATATGAGAACCAGTATAAAGACCACGAGAACCGCAAACACGATTCCCAGCGAGATGGTGAGCGCGTTACTAAGACCAGCGTTACCACCGTTGCTATGGGAGCTGTGCTCGCTCACTTCGTCTCTAAAATACAAAAGAAAAAAGATTTATGGATATGTTTTCCAAAATCTCATGATTTTTGTGTATAAAGCAGGAAAATGGTCAAACTTTAGTAGATATACAAGCATCTGGATCGGGAATTTTAATGAAGAATCAACATTTTTAATTGATGTAACAAAAAAGTTGAAACAATATGACAAATTCAGATTGTATAAACATATGTTTAATAACAATGGCTAAACTTGATCGACATAGACTAAGGGACACTGCACATGGTAATGACGGTTGTGCAACAGATATATCATGAAAGATGACACGTGTTTTACAATATAAACCATGATATGGTATGCACTCAGGTCGCGACAAAGTGAAGGATGTTAAGTTAATGGGTCATTGAAACTAATGAGCACCTGATAATACCTACAGTGTGATTTTAAGACAAGCATGTGATGTCAACCATTCAAAGACGTGGACACATCCAGGAGTGATGTAGTCAAACGTCGGCGGAGTCTGTATGAACAAAACAATTGAACATGAGATGTCAAATAAACATTAAATATCATTATAAAATGTTCAAAATTTGCTTTTTATTATAGTCTCGAGCGGATTGATTTTTTTATAACAAAGGCCAACTCAATGTTGTTTAACTGGTTTTTAAAACAATGACAAGTTCTTGGAATTTGATAGCAGTTACATCCGTGTTAAGCTAGCTTGATATTAACAGCCTATATCTTATTCTTAATATACAGAAAAATAATAAACTAGACCAAGAGCCTTAGAAAGCACCTATTTGTTTTTTTTTTTTTCATACTAAAATAACTTATTTTTACAAAGGTTTTCCTTAAAATTTGATCATTGTACCCTACGTTTTATTAAAAATTAGCGAAGACAATACATATTATATCCATAATATCCACTTTGTGAGAAAGGTGATCTAGGATGTCTTTAAAAAGTGCATCATGAAAATACGAAAAAGGGAACAATGTTCATTTGATGCTAGATTTTGTGTTTAGTTAGGATAAACTGTGATATAAGGCGCTTATTTACTTACATAAAAAAATATGCTGATAATAGCAATGTGGATATGTGTGACTCATTTATTACTGGCCGCTGCAACGAATGGTCTCCGTGGTGAATTGTATGAAATGAGCTCATTCACATAACTCTTAATACTACAAATCTCCAGAGGCGTAGCACACTTT
>LQRL01001979.1:0-14398 GCA_001703475.1 Hydroides elegans
GACGGACGGACGGACGGACAGACGGACGGACGGACGGACGGACGGACGGACAGACGGACAAGCTCAACCCTATATCCCCTCGTTTTCACGGGGGATAATTAATTAGAAATTATTTTTCTAGGCTTTACATACATTTTCTAAAAATAAAATCAACAATTCAAACTAGCTTTTTCGGAAATCAATCACGGTTGTTTGTATTAAAATGTAAGACTCTTATGTCGCAGTAGCGAATGTATTCTTATGTTTTTTTTTTGCCGCAATGTTTCTCCTTTGTTTGTCTCTGATTTAATCTATTATTAGTTTGTTTTCATCATACCATGTAACAGCAATTACGGACAGCATGGTTCTTATTATTATTTTTTTTTTTTTTGGAAATTCACGTGGAGTGCTTTCTCAATAGATCGACACTTTTAATGAGTTTTTTACTTTGACTTTGAATAGGTAGATTATTTCTAGATTAATCTATATAATTGTTGGTATCGGGGTAACTTTGTTATTAAGGTACAGATTGGTTAGTTTAAAACTATTACGTGTATACCTATTGGATTTTGCCTGAGCGGTTCAGTTAAAGAGTTGTAACAGGAATATGTTGCCTTTCTCAATTAACCGGCACTTGTCGTTATGTTATCAAAACATGGCTATAGTAATTATATTATGATGTTTCGAATATTGGTTAAAAAACGGTAAAGACAAATAAGTTGAAATAGATTATATTTAGCTGTAATTCTTCACTTAAATCTCATTTGAAAGGCATATTAGTGTTTATGGTGGAACTTTATATTTTTTTACCAGCAATTTTAGTCTTAGTTTCGTTTTCAACCATTTCAACGAAACGCACAATATCATTTACGCTGTATTGATTTGGCATTGTTTGATAATCTATCCAAACTTTAACTATCCCTATAATTTCTCTTAAAGTATTCTTAATGATATATGCATGTATCGTTATTTTATATATTTACACTATTCAAAATGGTTCAAATTATGCCAATGATTTATTTAACTAAATATATTTTCATTCATCATATAACCTTGTAGACAAATTGAAAAGGTCTTTCAAAACAATGAAATACTTAAGAGTTTATGGAGTAAAGACTATATAACCTCAAACACAAACACATGCATATGGTCAAATATCTAATCTACCAGAGACAAGATCTATTCTAGTGGTAAAGGGTTTATGAAGATGTACCGGTATCAATATTGCATTACTGTTTCAAAACCTTGCACCAAAACGGTTGCATATTGGCTTAATATCACTAGATGACAAGAGTGTCGGTTTCATGAGGCAACTTAGGTGTGTCGGTCTTTTCGAGTACGGACTCTACTCGCATGAACACGATGTCTTAACATGCAATAATTGCGGACAATCTATTTCATCTTTTTTTTTCCTTTTATTTTAAGTTCTTTAAAATGCGTGCTTTAAAATACCTCTAGGTCTTCTTACCATTCGTTTATATAGGGCAACGACGTCGTTTACAATGCACTGCATGATGCAGTAATACATGAAGCGCACATTATGTTCAATTTCTTATTTTTTATCTTATTTAATTTTTTATTAATTTGTTATTAACCCATGGTTGAACCGACGTTCTTCTTACCATGCAGTAGTAGCGAATGACATTGGGGTGCTGGTCTGACTCCCTTAGCAGCTCCACCTCGCGATCGGCGAAGCTGAAACACTCGGGCAGAAGGCGCTTCACGGCGACCGCACGGCCGTCGAATTGACCCCTGTGGGCAAATAAAAAGAAGTTTACTAAGAAAGTATTAGTCAAGGTTCGTTCAGATCATAATTTTGGTCAATTCAACGACCGTCCGTAAAAGATCATATTACAAAATTAAATGCTTTAAACAAATACTCGATACTGCCTTTAATCGCCCCATTGTAACATTAAAATTAATTAATTCCGGGAAAGCATCGATTCCATACGTGTCATTCGCTAGCCGAACCGAATCGTTTTACCCGTTTAAAGAAGGTTTATGATGCCCTTTATAGAAGATCGATTACGTGATGGTTGTTAAACCAGACAAGACGTATAAAATCTAGGACAACTTAGATAAACGAAAATTTCATATCTGCCTGTGTTTTTTCGTGATAATGGATAACGCCTTTAATTTGACTTTTACATGGTCCTCTTTTTAGAAAATATTATTTTCGATATATCAATCTATTAAACCCAACGACAAATAAATATATTCCTACCTGTAGACAAAAGTCCCCTCGCAGCCATGGCCCAACACATCCTTCGGGTTATAGACTATCTTGCCCACGACAGACCAGCCAGAGGGAACTTCTGAAAGTAATAATAATATCAAATATATATGCATACACTGTTTCGCTCAATGCAAAGACTTTAAATGAAAATGATCATTCTTTGAGCTAATCGCTCTATGAATATATATGAATACACGCCAAGCTGAGGGAAAACCAAAGTTAGTCAGCGAACATAAACTATGACCCTTACATGTCACCCTGATAATACATTTTAGTTGCTAACAAATTATGGCTCACAAACGAGCCTTCTCGTAGAGGTTTTCTATGCGTAGTAGGTATTTTTAATGTTTCCACTTAATTCCCACTAGTGACGTCATTCTATTGTATTCATCGTCCATTATTTTCTAAGAATGGACAGTTAGGAGTACATTATTTTAAGATAATAGACAGTTTGTCAATATCTAAAATATTGAACTCATATCAAACCATTCATTGAAAATAATGATACCGATGGAGAAATATATATCCTATGTTTAATTGTCTCAGTATATGAAAAATTTTTAATTTATTTTTAACTTTTATTTCCTGTTTTTTTTTTGCCATAAAAAATAACTTTTGATTGCAAAATTTCGAATTCTATCCTGCAAGAAATAAATCAGACTTTAGTTTATAATTATCTAATATCTATATTCATTTAGTATTCGATCTTTTAAGAAAAAATTCTTTTTTAGAACTAATAATGTTGTATTTATCCATATCAAGATCAATATTGGTCTTTTTGATTTAATAATGTTGACAAGTCTTTATCAAACCCCGCCCCAATACCGAATGAAGGGTTTCATACAAGAGTGTTTAGAATGATAATAGTTTTGACACGATACTTTACGGAATATATCACACTGTTGCGTGATAATATATCCAGATCACTCAAATGGTCTTTCAAAGCCTTTTCAATACATGTACATATATTGATACACTGTCTGAACGTTTTTTATCAAATAACGTTTTAACCGATTCGAAATAAGTCAACACTCGATTCCCCTCTTTTTCCACATTACACACTTATTGTACATATCCCTTCAATCCGCCGTTTATGTAAGACCGCCCCTTCACATCGATATTTGAATATTGATAAATTGCCTTCCCCCTATGCAAATGCATGCGGTATAAATGAAGTCTATTTCTAAGAATTCTATCGCCACCAAACATTTTGATAAGTTGAAACTTTGGGCTACAATGTCTATGTATAATCTAAAAAGTGACCTGAATGTTTTTTTTCTATTGGGGCCTTATAAGGCATGCGAAATACTGAAGCATTTGAATGACCTTTACATTTAAATGGACAGTCTAAAGAATTGTATCTTGTTAGTGAAAATTAAGTCGGATAGAACGATGATTCAGAACTCGGCATCGAAAAAAGCGATATTTTGAGTTATGACATATATTTTAGATACATCTACATTATTGAAAAATCTTATAACTATTTCAAACAACACATAAATATGGTATTTATCAATCAATTTGATATAATCATGGTTGAACCAAGAACTTGGGAGATATACGCCATCTAAAAACACCACCCATCGATTTAGGTGTTTCAGAACTCGGCACTCTTTATATATCTATACTAATTGACGATACTTTGATATTATGTTTAGTATATTTTAGCATATTTTTATATACATTCTTTTAAAGGCAGTTTATTCGGTGCTTCCGTAAAATGCACGATAAATTTCATTTTGCAACGCCACCAGTTTCAATATTAAGAATTAGACATTAATTATATATTGATTTAATAGAAATAATGATGACCTTGTTACCTATGATAAAATCATCAAACCAAGATGTGTATTCACACATTCTTTATTATAAAAAACGGATATCGATAACTTTATTCAATCGAAATTGTAATTAAAATATTGAAGTTGATTTGATAATATTGGTATTATCATTAGGTCGTAATGTGTTGCAATGAAAGTCACCAAATCTTTAATATTTTTTTTAATATGATAACTCAAGAATAACATGGCATTGAATAATTGTGTCATCATAAATTAAAAAACCATTCTCTAGCACAATTATGATATTCAGCGTAGTATAAATTGCTCGATTTCGCTATTTCGTACAACACGATTCATTAATTGCAATAACAAAGCATACCATAACAGTCCTTGAGAATAAGGAAGGTCCTCTAAAAATTCACATAATAGAATATTTCTAAAATCTTTAGACAAATTTTAAACAAATTATATCCAGAATAATCTCAAAGTGTCGTTAATTGCTATAAATATATAGAAAGTGCCGAGTTCTGAAACGCCTAAATCAAAGGGTGATGTTACTAAATGACATATCCCCAATAACCCAGTATTTGGATCATTTATATTTTCAATTGATTGGTAGAAGACATATTTATGTGTGATTTGATTAAGTTATCGTAATTTTAAAGGCAAAAGAACCATCTTAAATATTGCTCATATCTCAAAGTATCGTCATTTTAGATGCCGAGATCTGAATCATCAGTCTAATGTGCTCAGAGAGCCCATTTTTAGGAATATGGGACAGTTTTCTCGGCTGCGCCTCGAAACTGTTCCATATTCCTAATAATGGACTCTCTTCTCACATTATCCTATACAGATTGTCTCTTACAATGCAGTTCGAGTTTCAACTTAAGCCGATACATGAACGTATTTATTACATGGATGAGAAAATATCCCCGGGCATTACGACTTTTGATATTGTCCTGCAATGACGAACATGTAGGTATCAAACTTTTATTTCATGGTATAAAAGGAATGTTATCCTCAGGGGCTTCCCGATATTGATAGTCAGTTTCCCTCCGGTTAGAGAAGAGTAATACCCGAGCCCTTTTGACGTGGACATAACTATTCCCATCCCTCGGGTCAATAACTATTTTGATTATGAGCTATCGAGTACGTATCATTTCCATCTTAATACAAAAGTTAACCTCACCTTCTCCATGCGTGCTCGTATTCGATGCATTCGAGGCATTCGATGTCTGCGCCGATTTCTGTTCCTGGTCCTGTTTGCGCACCTCGTCCAAGTGGTTCTGCAGCATGACCTTGAACGAGTGCTCGTTGCGCTGGAAAACAAATAAAAAAGCGAGTGTTTAAAAACTATGTGCTCTGTTGGATACAGCACAAAATTCAAGTTGTAATTATACAAAATATTTCATATAAATATTTAGCATATCCTGAAAGAATTATAAAGTGTTGCACTAATATTGAACCACAAATCCCTTATTGGGATTTGATGTCATGGCTAATTATAGAGGCATGAAACGGGTAACATTTGGACGATCATCAAAAATATAGAGACAGACTGCAACATTTTAAATAATATACAATGTATCTAAACGTGTTTTAACTATATATTCTGTTGCCGAAAAAAATAGCTCTTGCAATAAATAAATAAATCACTTACTCGTGGTACAAACACCACAATAATCAACGCCACACCCACAACCAGCGCCGCACCAATGCCAAACTTCATATCCGACGACAAATAATCACCACCATACCCTCCCCCACCCCCTTCCACAGGTGTCGTCTGCTCTGAACCCGCTTGACCTTGACCTTGGCCGCCATCTTTGAATCGGTGGAATGGATCTCTGTTTGGAGAGTGGCCCTCGTAATCCAGTTCGGTGCCGTTCATGTCGATTATGAGACCGCTGGAGGAGTCAGAGGAGGAGCCGATTTGGTGCGCTGAGTCGAGGATGAGCGTACCGGATTTGTCTGGGATTTCGTGGTGACCTGTGGGTGGGAGGAAAGAATAATGCGTGGTGATTATTCATTGATTTATCTGTTGTCATAGCTGTATTTTAGTTTTTTTTTTCTTTTTTATTGGCTTGCTTATTTTCATCTATTTATTTTTTTGTTCTACGTTACTTTACTTACTTTCATCTAGTATCCTAGTATTACTTTTCTATATTGCTTTCTCACACCAACTAAATTAGTCGACTTCGCGTTTATTCAAACACTCACAACTCAATATCTCTATTTCAAAGTTTAGAATATTCGCATTTCTTTCACAAAAGATTAAATTACTAGTAATGAAAAGCAAAAATGGCAAAATCAGCTATACCAAGCAGCAATATGCCCGTTCCCCTTCGCACAGTATGTGCCTTGATACTCTGTTTAGTTGTCTCGGTGGAATGTGATTGGCTGTCGTCTCCCTTCACCTCATTGGTCGGTGGCATATCCGGTCCCTCGATCAGCAGTTGGCCTTTGTTCTTTGGCTGTTTCGTATAAAAAATGAATGCGTTTAAAGATGGGTAAATAGACTGTTTGTGATTTTAAAAAAAAATGTATTCCACAATAGGCCTATAAAAAATATTTTTTGCTAATATTACCAAAGAGCATTGTTACATATGCATTACATCAGTTTCGCAAAATGTCTCAATTTTGCAACTTAAATTCTGTATTTTATGTGAATTCAAGATAGTTATATTCTTCAAAAATGGTTTTCAATGTTTCGGATAATTCTAGATTCTAGAATCTATAGAAAACTCACCGTCACCACCACGGTATTCTCATCGACCCACGACGGGAGCGCGTAGATCAGATCTTCTGAATACTCACCAACATACAATGTAGGTCTGAAATACGTATGTCAAATAAGTGATACCTTGTGGGTTCGAATCGAAAATCCTTGTATTGGTTGCCCGGGCTTTAAAATCGGTATTTTTGTTGAATAACAAGAAAAGTTCAATTGTCATTCATTACCACTCTATTCATCTATTTTTGAACAAAATAATTTCATCATGAGTCATGTATATTGCATCCATTGAACATAATCACATTAAAAATTCCTAGTGTGAGAAAAAAACATGTAGGCTATATCTTATTTTAGTACCTATGTATGTTAGTCGATTAACACAACGTAAGTTACCTACACACACATCGCAACTAAAAACAGTTTGCACCGTTATCCTTAAGCGGACAACTTGTAGCTAAGTTAATCTACCGATTCCCTATTCATTCATATAATTTTAGATGATAAATTTGCTCACATGAACACTTGCTGTTTCGAATGGCTCAGGAACTTGGTCCGCCATTCCTCACTGGACATGGGACCGGCGACGTGTTCGAGTGTTTCGGATGCGAGGCTGACAAAGGGCACATTGCGCAATCCGTCGTCGTAATCGAGCGAATAGATGCCAACAATGGGCGAGTTGTAGTCCTGGGCCCACATCACATCGCCTGTTGTTAAAAAAAATAGTTTTATAGACACGTTTGTATGAATATTTGAAAGTATTCGCCCCTGCGCCACGACAAATGGTAATTTACATTGACAGGCAAAATACATATAGATTTGAAGAAAGCCATTAAGTGCATAATGTGATTTAGAACTGAAATAAACATTGTTTATTAAATAGTCACTTACAACTGTAGTTACAACTTAATGATCTTTTCAAGCAGTCAGAATTTAATTCTATATGATATAACATAATTTAAATGGGAATTTCTCATGATATTTGCCTACCAACTTATTCGTTTTTGACAAGGATTCTGTTTAATTCTTCTATCGGATATACACATTTAAAACTTACTGATACTGATTTAAGTATTGAAAAAGATATAATTAACCCTACCGTCTTCGCCATCCATCGTGACCACCATTCCATTGGAACTGGACGCAAAATGCAGCAGTTCTGTCGGAAAATAATATATTCAAATTCTCAGCAGTTCACCTTGCATAGAGCCACTTCAAAAGTCTTACTAATCATATACGACGTTAGCCAATCGCTAAACAACGCAATAAGAAATAGTTTAATTCAATTCATGCTTATTTTTACATTTTGTTGTATACTGAATTATCATAAGCTACTTGTCTGAACTTCAAAAAAGTTTAATATTATCTGCAAATTGCGAGCGAAAGTCAGCGATTTACTTGGATAGAACCAAATAAACATGCAATCTAAAAAACATTTGAATAATCTTTACCATAGTCAGTTGCATCGGTTGCTCTTTGAGAGGAGTAATCGAAGAAGGTTGCGTTCCACCTAAAGTAAAGAAGAAACGGTTTTTAAATAAAATAATTTCATTTATTGTATTTTTTATTGAATTCACATATTAGCTTTAAAGCATTTAAATGTTTTTTTTTATTGTTCATTTGATTCAGACATATGTCCATAGTATATAGATACATATACATACATATTCAGTTAGTAACTCGAGTGTTCTTAATTATTATCATATACATGTAGTTCTTTGTACCATTTCTTAATAAGTAGTGACTGTATCATTATATCACTTTTTGATATCGCACTCAAGTACTTATTTTCACTATTTTTCAATCTGCACATAATACTATACATGCATCGATAATCACTTTACAAGTCGGAACATTTCAGAGTGTCATCTCTCGACTTACACTACACCGTCTATCTAATCTAAAGAAATTTCTAAACACATGATTATGAGCAACGCATAATTTTTGTAGAGTATTAGCGGGAAATTTACACCATACCTGGGGCGAATAGAAATTACACATATATGTTTTAAATAGTAAAGTCTTCACATTCTCACTGCACATATAGAATCTATTGATGAGTGAATTTCCTCTCGCATATGTTTGTCTTTTTTGCCTCTTTATATCTTCCTCATCTGACAGATTGTCTTTTATGATATGTCCAAGATATTTATATTCTGAACAGAAGTGTAACTGAGAATCATTTAAGTGCATGGGCGCAAACTCATAACTTTTGTCTCTTTTTGATTTAAACACCATTGCCTCAGTTTTAGTGACATTAAACAACATGTCCAGACTTGAACCAACATCAGCGCAAACATTCTTCTTTCGTTGATTTTAGGTTTTTGTGTGGACTTGTGGTTTTTTTTTTTTTTTTAGTATACCGGTATAGTCTAATTGTCAATTCAGCAAATGTCTAGGGGATCTTAAAAATCTTTATATCGAAGCCACCTACCTTTTCTCTCTCGTCTTACTGTCGAACATCACGATTGTATATTCTGTAAAAGGGAAATAAAACAGATCATTTGAAATACAAGGACGCCTATGCATTGAAGAAATATTCTAAGTGAATGAATATCGCGAGTTTACTTCTTTATTTCTTCTTAGTTCATTTTTTTTAAATCAGCAGATCAGATATGAAACTAAAGAAACCAATCCAAGAAACATATGCCACCCACTTTTGGCTAACACACATTTATCAAATCTCCCTTCTCTTATCTAAAACACATATCCTTGAGGATTGCATCAAATCCATGTCCCCATGATTTTTCTCCTATTCTTCCAATTAAAAAACACCGCGATCAGTGCTGGTGGAACAGATACTATTGTTTGGTAAATTGTTTATCTCAGCCTTTCGTTGGTAAATCTTTTTTTTTTTTTTTGGCTGTCTATATCCTAATCCTAAAAAAATCTCACCGGTTCTCCCAATAAAGACACCGCGCCCCGTGCTTGTGGGACAAATGCTCTCGGGTCCGTCCATTGTGAGGGTCTGCGACTTGATTCCTGTGATTGGGTCCACGGCGTACCACACATCCTTCTTATACCCTGCGTTTTGAACATTCATTTGTAATCGATAAATAAAAATAGTTGTGCATTAGTATGTCGAATTTCCGGAATTTATAAAAGAAACAATCATGACTTGACCATGGTTTGATCGATATTATTACAAAAATTCATATGATTTGGCATCGACAAAAACGTGGATCGTAAGTACAGTGTATTCCGTTGTCGGTCTAATATTCATTTGCCTTTATTCTTTATTCGCAAAGAGATATGTAAGTTAATGTAATGAAGAAATTTTTTTTTAAGATGGAAAAGCTGAATGCGTTTATTTCGAATGACTGTGTGAATATAGAATTATAAGGGTCTAAACTCTAAGAAATTCAAATATGTTGTTACTTCCATTATGAGAAAACACACAAGTAGAATCTTGAGACAAAGTTTTAGTTGATGTCATAAATCCCTTAGGAACTTTTAGTTAAATCAATAAGTTCTTTCTTAGAAAGACGCATAGGTAATGCAATTAAGATGTCACCAGAAAAGGTCACTGTCATGTTTAAAGTTCAATAGCATAAATATTTAGAGATATAATCATGTTTTTTTTTTTTCAAATTCTATGCAAAATTCATTTTGGTTTTCCATAAGCTAATTTAACGCGAGATGCTCATGTTTCATTTAGGGAAAAATCGTTATAACCATTTGGCTGAAATGTGTGGGAATGACACAAAAACATGTGTATGGAGGATGCAAATTTGCGCATAATAAATATGTCAACCTGTGTAAAGGATGCCGTCGGAACTTTTACATGGCGACGCGGCGATTAGCTCTGGGATGGTGAAGGGCAATTTCTTGAGTCCCTCCAAGTTTTTGCCGAAGGCATATAGACTGCCATCTTTTGGGTCGGGCAGAAACGCGGGCCTGCAATATAAAAGAATCAAATTGAATAGTGAAACGGGCGCGACATGATTTTACAAGAGGATTATATCTCTTATTTAAATACTGAATACGAGCACTGACGTGAAAGTTCGAGTTCTCACACGACGGGCAATTTATTTTTACACGCTTTACATAGTTCAAAATGGATACCGATGTAGATAGCGATGAATGTCATTAGAATGACTGAAGAGTTTAATCCATTTGAATCTCCTTTAAAACATACCGCCCTAACCC
This sequence comes from Hydroides elegans, assembly GCA_001703475.1. Classification (NCBI taxonomy): domain Eukaryota; kingdom Metazoa; phylum Annelida; class Polychaeta; order Sabellida; family Serpulidae; genus Hydroides; species Hydroides elegans. The sequence goes on from LQRL01001979.1 coordinate 10,877, forward strand.
AACTCAGCTCTCCCCTATCCCAAACCTAAAATATCTTATAATAAGCGGGTAAAGAAATGTAAGCGACATCGCTCGCATTTGTTAAATTAAGAAACCAGACTCTTTGGGGTTTAAACTCATATTTAATTATTCTATGCATCATTTTATTTCTCCCATCTGTTTTACAGCAAAAGTAAAATCTTACATTCTATGAAACACTCAAACAGAGTGCGTATAAATACATTTCATAAATGATTTGCAACGCAGCATATTAAGACTCATAAAATGCCAACCATTCCTAGAAAATTCACGAGTTATTACCATCTGTGCCATACTGAATACATTTTTAATCATCAATAACCATAGTCTCAAAAACAGAATAACTACAAAGAAGCACCCGCAACAGGAAGAATGTGATATGGGCGTTAATACTGTGCACTATTTTCCAGCTGGTGTATTGATTTAAAGGTATCAATAACTTAAACTATTGTTCAATGTTGCATTGTTTGAAAATGTTTCTATTTCGTATGGTAAAGAATCTTGCGGGTCATTGATTAAAGTTTATAATGTTGTTTCTCGTGTAAAGATCATTCTTATAAAATAACGTCAGTTCATTTTTCTAGAAAAAATCAAGATTAGAAACAGAAAATGAACGTTTGATTTCGAGATCATCTGTAAACGATATGTTTTAGTTTGCTAAACTAGTGCACTTTAAAGATGGCATCTATTAAAGCTGATTTCTTTCGGTATATATCCCTACACTTTATTGAACCAAACCCCTTAAACCGTTCCCCAATAAAACATATTAAAATTCTACCTAAGTGCACTTAAGAACCATATGGAAATTTAAGTTTGCACATATGGTGAATGAAAACAAAGAAATGGGTTTTCCCTTTTAACATCAGCTAGTCGTCATCTTCTAAAATTGTTGTTTAAAACGAGCAGATAGACTAGTTTTTTCGCGATGCTTTTCTACGACCTAATCTATTTTTTTCTCGCTTTTCATTGACGTTTTCATTTGTTTCCATAAATAAAACAAAATTGCACGAATAGTCAACCCTTTAGAATAAATCTTCTTTCTAGTCCTTAAATGAATCACCCCATGAATATACATAAAGATATAATTCCATGTTATTGCATCATTAACTCTATATATTTGACGTCACAATGCACAATGCTATCTATCCTATAAATGACACGTTGCCCTTATCTAGAAGTAGGACCCTAGAATATGTGCTATTTTTAGACTAAGCAAAATTTCTTTCGTTCGTTTTCAATAGACTGCCACGTGGCCTTTTTGACGTTCTCGATCATAAACCAGCTAATAAGGGAACTTACGACCACGTCAATAGAATTCTATCTTTTTTAATGTCATAACAGAAAGAGTTTCCAGTAACATTGTATTTATCAACCTTATGAAAATACTATACATCTTATAGTTGATTCGAATAAGTCCACTGTTTTTATGATGCGCTGATAATTGATTTAGGGGGCCCCCCATATTCCAACATTTTCCCAATGAAAGGGCATATCTTACTATGATTACTAATTTTTAAATTATATGCATGGACGGTTCGAGCTTCGTAAAATGATAACGATATAAACAACGTGAAATGTATTCTTTATGGAAAACTCGAAACGCAGAAGGCATTTTAAATCGCAAGGTGATTTTTAGTGGACACTGTTGCGCATTAATAATACATCGGAAGACACAAAAAAAGGCGTTTAAAATGCAACCATGCATTAATGCCGAAAAAAAAATCATTTTCCTAAAGCATCCATGAGCAAATATTGTTTGCTATTGATTTTTTCTTTGGTCACAATTTTGCGTGTGCATGGTCCTGTGTTTCATCAAAAGCGGACTTTTATGATGTGTATTTAAAAACAAACTTACCCTGACTGGCCTTCGTACGGGACTTTCAAAACGGGGTCTGCAACAGAAAATTCAAAAGACATGTTACAAGCTACATGGGAACCAATTGAAAAGGAGGATATTACATGTAGGCAATTTTATATTTCTCATGCTTCATTTAAATTTCATAAACATTTGGTGAAACATTCTGTATATGTTATATAATTATGTTTGTCATTTGAAAGAACCAATGAAGGAAATGTACACAAATCAATAGCTTACAGGTTCTCTCTCCGGGATTACCCCCAATAGGGCTGTGTCGGATATCTCGGGTAGTCAGGTACCCGATAATCGCCTCGGGTACCCGAACCCGAATTTCGGTTCGGGTACCCGAAATGGTGCATTATGGGAAAAAATAGGTATAATTTAACTCATCAAATTGTTCTTTAAGAAGCATAAATTAAATGATCTAAACCCTCCAAAATATGTTTTCAGCGAAATCTGAAGATTTAAGCAAAATTAAACATGATATATCAGTTTATCCTAAATTTGACCATAAATTTACAACATATCCCGCAGATAACTGTGAATGATAACCTAAGTAATTATGGTTTTCAAACTTCGGGTCAGGTATCTGGTCGGGTGTTAGGGTAACAAAATACCCGACCCGACACAGCCCTATCGACCAGTGATTAACCCCTGGGGTCACGCACCTTAGAAAACTACTTTCTGTTTTTTTTTTATCCCTCCGAAAAAAATGAAATTCGAATAATTGTGAAATTGAAATATTTATATAAGATATCAGCTGAAATATATCACTTTGTACGAAAAGTCCTTGGTGGTTGCCGGGTCCCTAAAACAACCATCGGATAAAACAAATACAAATTTCTGTATAAGTATTTATTTTGCTGAGTAGCGTCTTAAATGTAAATCTACATACCTTCCTTTAGCGTCCACTGTATTTCACCAGATAGTTTGTTGATTGCATGCAGGGACCCGTCTAGCGTTGAGACAAACAGGAGTGATTCAGCTGATGTGAGTGGATTAGTCTGCAATAAATATAATCATTATATATCCGATTGAAGGGGAGCTTACAAAATGACGTTAAAAGCTTACTATGGTTAGCCGTTAAACCAAACAGAATATTTAGATGGATTGACTAACTTATGTATGTTATCGTTATGTAAGAGACCAGCATAAAAAAATGATTCTAAAACATGTTTATTTTGCACCCAAGATCAAAGAAACCCTTTTAACCTACAACCTTACTAATAAATTTTATCTGCTTCTCGTGTTTTAGAATCTTCCTAATAATAATAAATATTGTTCCGAATTATTATATCATGTCTTTAGGCTCTTGGGGATTTGTGTGAGTGCTTTCTCAATTAATGGACACTTTTTTACGAACTTTTGACTTTGACTTTGAATTGATAATTCATTTCTATATCAATCTTTATGATTTTTTGTCTCGGGGTAACTCTATTATTTGACTTTTAGTTGGTAAACACGTAATCATTAAACTCTTTAGAATAGGAATGTGCGGTTGAGTTAAAGCATTGCAGTTGGAAATAAAATCACTTTCTCAATAAATGGACACTTGTCGTTATCTTAATAAAATAGGGCCATAGAGCCAATATTTTGATGTCTCATGTTTTTGGTAATAGCGAAAAAGACTTATTAGTTTTATTTAG
>LQRL01001982.1:0-10075 GCA_001703475.1 Hydroides elegans
GGGGTTGGTGAGTGATTGTTCCAACAATCACTTATAGTAACTATCATTGTAAAAGCAATGCTTATAATAATCATCGTCATTTTAATCATTATTTTTATTACCGATATCAATATCATAACGATTATCTTATTGTAATAGATATTAATACAATATGTATTATTAGTCACAATATTTATAATATTATTGTAATGATAGTAAAGAAATAAATGATTGTATCAGTAATGCTTATCATGATATAATTATTATTTCCTTTTTTTATAACATCAATTATTTTTTCATTTCTTATAAGTAGTTTTACATAGGCATCATGCAATCAAATATAATTGTAATTTATTTTTAGAATTCTAATGATTAAAGGAATAATGATAATGATATTGACAATCAATATCACTATTGTTATCATTAATTAGATATTTTGATAAAACGCCTTATTGTTACAATCGCATCAAGTAGGTTGCTCAATTGCTTTTTCATGTTTTGCATTTGAAGCATACATTTATATTCTGTATATAATTTTCATTATTTAAAAAAAAATATCACGGAGAGATAATATTAGTAAAAGTTGTACTCCGATCCGTATTTATTACCGTAACTCAATTGGATTTTATATAAAAAAATGGGTAGACAAATTGGCACGATCGGGTAGACATATTGGTTCGGGTAGACAAATTGGCACGATCGGGTAGACATATTGGTTCGAAGCAGCCGGGTAGACAAATCGGCTCGGGTAGACAAATTGGCACGCAACAAACGTGGTTTAAGTTTATTGAACAATTAGTTTAACAAAATGTTTGTTTTTATATAACCGAAATGTATGATTAATCAAAATAATTACGCTGACGAAGTGGCAATAAAAACATTTGAAAGGAACACTTAATCATTCGATCCATTAATTCTCTTGTCTGTGGCAAGAATTCCACTGTCAATTTTGTGCTAAGTGCAAGAGTTTGATTTGGAGGGGGGGGGGGCAGTGTGGAACGGGCAAGATCGTAACGGAACCCCGGGGCTATTTCCTGAATTCTTTTCCGAGTCCTCGAATTGTAACAAGCAACACATTTTTTTCCGCTTCTGCAAGAGTTAAATTGGGGGCGGGAGGGGGTGGTCGGTGGTCGGGGCCGGATTGTTAAGGAACACCGGGACTATTTCTTAAATTCAGTTCAGATTCCTCGAACTATAACAAGCATCACCATATTTTGTCGCCTCCGTTTTAAGTTTATGTTCCAGGTTGTTGTTTTTTTTTCTGTTTAAGGTAGTTCTTTTCTGTTTTGGGTTGTTTTGTTCTGTTCTATGTTGTTTCTATATGTTCTAGGTTGTTTTTCTGTTCTAGGTTTTTTTTCTGTTCTATGTTGTTTTTTCTGTTCTAGGTTGTTTTTCTGTTCTAGGTTGTTTTTTTTTCTGTTCCAGGTTGTGGTTTTGGGCGAGGAGAAAACCATTCGATGCCAGCATGCAACAATGTCGCTCTGTAGCTTTGAGGGATTTCTACTCTACACTCTTCCTTGAAAAAGAGAACAACAATAATACACAGACATTGGCAAAGGAGAACGAGACTTTACTTTAAGATTGCGTATTAACCTCTGGATGACAATTCTACCATGTTCATTTTTGCCTTTTTTGCGATTGTACTTCTCTATACTCATTTTGTCAACACTACAGCGAGTGGTTACATTTAACCAGCGATTCCTATCGCTAATTGCGAGTTAAACTGTTATACTGGTTCTAGGGATCACAAGAAGCAATGTGATTATCGCTCTCTGTATATAGTGTCAAAAACCCGTAATACAGTGAAAATCGTAGTCAGCAACAGAAAACTTGCTATTATTGCAGAAAGCTTGCTATTATTTCTAAATGTATTTTGTTTCATGTTTGATGAATACAGTTTTAATAAATACCAACGTCTAGATATCCCTTTTTGTGATTGTACTTTGCAAACAAATAATAAAAATGCTTTGCCAACGTCCTATTAGGACGTGACGTCGAGAGGACGACCTAAATTGGGCCCATATGTAAGTTTTCCGGACGTCCCTTTACGTCCCGGCGTCCGTAGAACGGCATTCGTACGTCCGATTAGGACGCGACGTCGATGCAACGTCTTTTCTACGTCCGCGACTAATAAGGACATCCGGAAAAATTACGTACGGGCCAAAATTAGGTTGTCCTCTCGACGTCCGTGGACGTCTTGCCAGTAGGATGCTGCATCATTTTAAAATGCTTAAGAAATATATATCGCACTTAAAATATTAACAGGGCTTATAATTAGCCCCCAGCCAACCAATTTGGCTGAGGGCTATTGCTATCCCACATTCCGTCCGTCTGTCCGTCCGTCTGTTAACATTTGAGGTGCAGTAGTTTGTCCGCGGCATGTTGGTATAAAGCCTTTGCCCTAGGGTTCTGATACTTTACATAGTGAAGAAATACATTTTGCAGATGTGCAACATTGAGGTTTCAGTTTGATCAATCAAAAATTGTCGAAATTACGGGGATCTGAACTTAGACGAATTTGAGATATTTCGGGATATTTATGCAACACCATGTCCGCGACACTTCGGTATAAAGCCTCTGTTCTAGGGTTCTGAAACTTCATACAGTGACAAAATATATATTTCAAATGTGCATCGTTGAAGTTTCAGTTTGATCGGTCAAAAATTGTCGAAATTATGGGGGTTTGAACTTAGACGAATTTGAGATATTTTCGGATATTCATACAACACTTTTTCCGCGGCACTTTGATATGAAGCCTCTGTTCAAGGGTTCTGAATCTTTATACAGTGACGAAAAATATATACTGCAGATGTGTGGCGTCGAGGTTTCAGATTGATCAACCAAACAATGATGAAATTACGGGAGTCTGAACCTAGACAAATTTGAGATATTTTTGGATATTTGTACAGCACAGAAGGATTACGCAAATAGTGTGACGTTGTGAGGACTATGTTGTGTTGACAAATATGTAAGGGCAACAGCGTGAGAAAGATGTTGTGAGAAAGACGTTGTGAATAAGACGTTGTGAGAAAGACATAGTGAGAACGACGTGAGAACAACGGTGTGAGAAAGGCGTTGAGATAAAGATATTTCTTTTGACCTGCTTCTTTTAATCGACAATTATTCGTGATAAAAAATGCATTGCATAGGCTGGGGGCTTTGCATCTCTGATGCCTATGTTTTTACAATTGGTTAATATAATATATCATATACACATGCAGTGTAATTCAAAACCTCAAAACCACTGTTGTGTGACAACTGCATTATATGCATTCAACACCCAATGTTTAATTATTGCTGCTTCAACACTCTTATAATGCCCGGTTGCTGATCACGGTGTTAGCATCAAGACGGTGTTTGATATTTCATTAAAATGCGTGTTTCTCAACAGTTGCTCGTTGTTCACACATATTAACTAGTAAACACTATTTATATAAATTGGCTAAACAGTAATCATTGTTCAAATAGCCGTTTGCTGCACCTTGAAGGGAAATAAAGCAGCGCTCAAGCGTAACTCAAGCGCTGCTTGGGGCCAACACCATGATCTGCAACCCACCATTAATGAAATTATTGTTCTACTGTTTCCATGAAACGAGAGCTTTAAGAAATCACCCTTGAAGGGCACCCCACGACACCATTTTCCAAAAAGACAATTGCAATCAATTTGCACTTAACTATTCCCATAAATTATTACAAAATAAAGGAATCATCTAAAAAGATGTTCCTCAAATAGCAAAAATCTCCAAGTTAGAAAGAATTCCTCAGAAACCCCAAGCCAGCTGAGATTGGCTGGGGAACACCTTTTGTGACGAACAGCTCGTGGCGTACTCTTCACCCTTTTTATCAAAGGTGCGTCATGTACAAACCTAGATAATACCGACACAAACTACAAGCTTTAAAATAACAATTATGTCGACTATGCACTTGAAATGAAAGCAACATAATCAAAACAACAGAATAATTCGGTACAGTTACAGCTTGTGTTTCTGCATCAAATGTTTGCGTGTCTTACTGCGTCCAGCCTATTTATTCAAGCAGCGCCATATATACTTTGAAATGCATTTAAAAGAAAATGTAAAAGGAGCTTTAGTATTTCGGGGCTACATATAAATAATTTCATATAAATATAGATTTTTGTTCTGATGTGTAATGAAATGAACCTTCAATTATAAGAAAGTACATCCATTTGCTAAAAGCATCATAACGTCAAACAACAAATGTTTTGCAACTTTGACATTTGAATATTCATAAAAATATTTTAGTTTGTTCCGCGGTTTGTTAGCAAATAAACGTTTAGTCAGATTATTTTAGCCGTGCAACATATTAGTAAGTAGAATGTCTATCTCTTTGGAGAGGACAATAGAACCATGGGATATGACACAAAATAAGATTCACGTCCATTTAACGCCGAGGGCGCCAGTTATATACCTAATAACAATGCACGTTGATAGCATATATTATTGTGTGTGTTTTCCTTTAAAGAAAAACCTTTGCGATTAATGAAACAATTAAGCCATTGTCAATGTGAGGATTTTACTTAACAGACATTCAACATTTGACGGATATTGTAACAAGAATATTTCTTAGTAAAATCGTAATATATATATAATACATATGGCAAAGGTAAAAGGGGGAACAGGGTAATCTATGCATCAAAATCAGAAAAAAAAATATAAAAAAATATTTCTATACGTTTTCATATACTCAACATGTACCGATTAAAACGAGAATAAGCAAGAAGTCTGTGTTTCAAAAGCTGACTATACTGCAAAAAATGGAAAATATGGAAAAAAATGGAAAAACGGATATATTAAGGGTTGAGTCATCCACAGGTCAGTTCTTGACTATAGAAGGGCACGTCATGAGCGGTTCCGAACAAAAAAGGTGTTCCCACCAATTTCCAGCTGGCTTTGATAAATTGAGAAATTGCCTTCTAGCTTGGAGACTTGTGCAGTTTGGGTGACAAAATCAGCGTTCGCTTTTTTTTATCGCTCACTGTTTGGTTACTTAAAAGGGGAGCACCTCAAGAGAAAAAAGGTGTTCCCCTCCAAAGTCCAGTTGGCTTGGTGATGTGATAACATTTATTCTAACTTGGAGATTTTAGCAGGTTGAGGAATAACTTTTTTGATAATTTCTTATTTTTCACAATAAGTAAAGAGAAATATTGTATCGAAAATGGTCTAACTTGCTAGACATTGCTGAATAAACTGTAATTTGCACAATATGATACGTAATTTGGATGTATTCAGCATTTCAATTTTCACAAAAGGTGTTCCTTTTCTGTTCCAAGCTGACTAGAGAAGTGGAAACATCCCAGCTGGCTTGGAAAAGGGAACACCTTTTTGCAAAATTAAAATGTTCAACTTCCATAATTGTGTTGCTCTTTATAATTGTAATGGTGTTTTAAGTTGATTTGGCAACCTTTTGAACAATATGTCGTTGGGTGCCCTTCACTATAGTACATATGCGGTTTGTATTGTAGATTCTAGAAAAAAATCACATCCTTGTGGCTGTTTGAAACTGTTTTTCGTGCTTTTATTGCTTATTGCTTATTCGGATTCATAAACAAGAAATGTGACATCATTAATATATGACATAACAATAAAAAGGATTTAAGACAAAATGCTTCAATATAGAATATCAATATACGAAGAAATTAAAGTGAATATACAAATAGTTGCAGTTAAATTCTGTCTCATCAAACGCAACACGTCATTTATCAGGTAAGTAGTTTATTTTCTTTTTTCTGGAATATGAATTTGAAAAATTAATTTGCATTTTTGTATGGATATTGAAATGGAACACATTTCAATGTTCATATTTTACAATTTTAAAATGACATGTATAGTATGAGCTTCACACAGTGCATCACTACAGAAAACATTTATATTCTAAACGAACCATGAATGCAAAATTATCAATGATGTCTTAAGCTGCAGTTACATAAAGGTGTGAAATTGTGGATTGTTTTGCGAAATTGCAAGGACCGTAAATCATGTCGCACCTTGCGAGTTCCCAAAACAAAAACGTTAAAATTGTAGCGTCCGATTGATAACGCAGTGTTTTGTAACTCAGCCTTAGAAATCAATATATGTTCCATTTTCATGTCCAGTTTCATTTTAATTACCCTTCTTATTGCTACTTAAAAGAAAAAAAGGATTAATACACATTTTCGCCATTCTTTATGATATCAACACTGCGTATTTCAAGTTGATAATTATAATTGATTGTTTTTATGTCTTATCTTATTTCTAAAAAGACTTTTTTTAAAGGGATCAACCTTTAAAAATCCGATATGATCAATTGCGAATCCAATGAACAGATCAAATCTAGATGCAAATTCTACTAATACGAAAACATATGTAAAATACAATATTCATTCGGTTCTAGGGCAAAAGCCCTCCCGAGAAGGCTTTTCTCCTACCTTGCAAAAATGGGAGGGCTTTTCGCCGAGAGGGCTTTGGACCGTTAACATATTCATTTATATAACATAAAATTCAAAGATACAATGAGTTCTTGAAATCCCCTTCTTTCTATACATTTTCCACTAAATTCTTTTCCAGATTCTTAATTAAGATTCATGAAATTGATAATTTCCCACCACAGTATATATACAGTTGTATAAGTAAAAGATGGTGTTTGATTAATACTTAGAGTCAATTATTAATGCGTGCACGTTATAGTGTGGCCGGAGACACCACCATAATAGGGTCCCTTGTGCATAGCATGTTAAATCTTGACACCATATATTTTTTAAAAGTTCAATATATATACTTTATAAAAAATGATGTTGGCATTTTTTGTTCGCACATTTCCTAGTAGAAAATTACGATGGCCGGACATGGTGTTTTTCTTACAACACAATTTCTTTGTCAGCCTAATAAAGGTTTCTTTACGGTTAAATCCTGATGATAATGGCATAATATTTATACTATAAAGCTAAATTTCATATTTGAGTATGCATTTTATTGATAATACGATGGTCGATAGGAGTAAAATCTTAATACCATAAATATAAAATACGGAATATATACATTGCCAAAAGGGTGGGTAACAATTATATTCAATGGTTCAATTGACTCAATTTCAATACACTTTCTTGCAAAATATGATCAATAGTTATATTCCCATATGTATGTATTCAATATATATATATGTTACTATGTACGATTAGTATGGTAATGAACCTTTTATTGTCTTTCCGAACATTGGTTGTCAACTAATATTTGGGTAAATTGTTCAAAGAAATCCATTAGGTATAACACACTGTTAAGCTATTATTGCAGATGTGAACAAATGTAATCTTCAAATATAGATCCAACTTAAATACGATGGCCGAAAGGAGTAAAGCTCATCTAGATAAAATAATGTTCCTAGAAATAGAAGTATATAACCAAGGATGGACACAAAATAGTAATTTGACTTTATAGTCTCTATTTTTCTAGCGCAAAATATGATAAATAATATTATATTAAAACAAGTTATATGGATTAGATTGTAAATTAATGTACTTCGACCGTCATATTATCATTGAATACTTAAATGGTTATGTAAAATGTAAAATACATTTAAAAATACCGGAATTGGCGTTGAGAAACCACCACCTATTTATAATCAGCACCTATGGTTTGTGTATGTAAGATCCGTTTATAATTCGTCTGTTATACATGGACTTTATGTCTGTAGAATATATAGAATATTTATACATCTAATATGCTTATAAGGCATTCAGAATTGATAAACCTTGTCTTTTGTCACATATTAGTGTATCAATATATACAATTAGCACTTTAAGGATGACGAAACTATGAGTTTTGAAGACAAGCTCTGTTTGAAATTCTCACGATTCTCAATTTTTAGCATTATTTTGCCACTTCTATTCACCAGCCAACACTTTGGCGGAAGCTTATTGCCTTCGTCATGTCCGTCCGTCAGCCGTTTCACCCGGAAGCATTTACATAATATGCTCACTCAAACCTACATTTCATCCTTAATCACAGTTGTTATACAGTTATTACGGGAGCAAAAACCTTTGGATGGTAAATGAACCATATCTAGCCAGAGAAGATAGCCCATGTTGACATAGACATTTACTTCCATTAAATAATGTCCATAATTGGGGCAAATATATTAAATATACCATTATGATGATTAAAAGTTAGTTAACTAAATGTTGAGATTGTAAATTGGCCACATCCAGTCAGGAAAAGTGACCCTCTTATAACACATTTTATTGATGTTGATTTAGGGAGTGTATGAAATCACCCTATCATAGCTTTCCCCATAAACTACAAATGTATTTTGCATGAAGTAAGTATGGGAGCTTTTGAGGACTTGTATTGTAAATAAAATATGTATTTGTATCCATCCGGAGAAAATGACTATCTAATAGAAAATTCTCTATCTAATAATTATATTATAAAATTATCTGATACTCGCCGCCGTTATGCAGATTGATTGTTCAAAACACTTTAAACCACGATTCGCCTCCGATGGTAAATATATTTTGCATAAACGAGCTGTTAGGGCTTTGAAAGTTTGGGATTGTAAAAATGCTCTATCCGAAATTTATCATTACATTTATTTAGTCACCAGTATGTTCGATAATGTTTGATCAGAGCCAAAGGTCTTTGCATATATGATTCGTTTGTTCATAGAATGCGTTTTAATATAGATTACACCAAAACAAGACTTTCATTGTATGTCTACGAAGTGTACATAAAAATGTGCTTATACAATTGTTTATAGCGTAAAAACACTTTGAATACCCTGCCCCAATCTGAGTAAAGATTGAATAGCTAGCATCAATAAAGTAAATTTCTGTAGTGCAAGGACTTATCTCTCATGAAACTAACATAACAGTCATAATAATCCCCATTATAGATGTCAGTCTTTATATTAATGTGTTCCTCAACGCCAACATTTCAGCATATCTGTTTATATTGATTTAATACTATTATGACAATAAGCCTTAAATTTATTTTAAATGTCAAAATAAATTGCGTTTATATAAAGAGGGTAAATCTTAGTAGTACCTGACTTTTGATAAAACTTTGCAAATGATTTGAAACTGTATGATTTCTAAGTATTGAATTTAGTTTCAGTGTTTAAGTAAAATGAGACATTTGCCCATACCTTAAAAACGCCTAAAATGCAAGAAATTGACTTTTAACCTAATTGTGACTTATGTTGACTTAAGCGTTTATGGAATACACGTTACTTATGGCTTATCGTTATCGAATATAATTATTTGTAGAGCCTTATTTTGCCTGTAATGTCATCGTATCGATTAATAAATGTATTCCACAAAACAATATCAATATAATCTATGCAGTGTGTGCATGTAAATTGGTTTAAATATATCATTAATTATTCATCAGTTTATAATGATAAATAAAACTTGAAAATTTCGTGGCAACCGTTGTATTGTCAAATAAATGAAAATATGCTAATATTTCAACGGTTCTCGCATAACAAACATAACAATTATGTCCTCTGTTTGAGTAGCACATTACTCAATAAACTGATATAAATGATTATTTATATGGACATTTTACATCATAATTGTTATATAGTGGCCGATTGTAAGCACAGAAACAAGTGGAAAACATTTTAATGATAAAGTAAGATGCACAAACTGGTATTAACATTAATGATATCCAACTGTAAAGCTCAAATACAATACAAATTGTTCTAGATCGAAATTTTGATAAATTTGTTACTTTTCGGCCATCGTATTATTTTGAAAGGTGAATTTGTAGTATAGGATGATAAACTATTGATTTTGTTTGTCATACGTATAGATTATAGTTGAATAAATTGCTGAAAAATTGTTTTAATGACGTTTTTATCGCAAAACATATATTTCTTTATGTGTTGAATACGCTTTTCGCCCATCGTAATGTTATGATGTTAAAATTTAGAATAAAAAATGCCAGCATCTTTTTTATTCAAAAGGACCCCAAGACGATTTCTAAAATGTATGGTTTAAAGATTTAACAAGCAATTCACACGGAATGGTGTCTCGGGCCAGACTATTAATACTTATAGTTTATCTGATAACTTAGAAAAGTTCATTTTATCTTCATTTTATCAT
>LQRL01001988.1:0-13256 GCA_001703475.1 Hydroides elegans
AAAATTAGAGTCGCACCAAGCATAGAAATATAGCGAATTTAGCTCTTTAGCGTTGGGTCAGCATCGGCATTCTCTATTGAATCATCATACCTTTTATTAAGGCCAAGCAATCATGATTATTACATCAACAAGGGTATGCATTTATGTGTCAAAGTCACCATTAGTATCAAGATTTGATTTGCGAAATACATGTATGTAAAAGGAAACTGCAGGGTGTAGCATAAGCCAGTATTCTGTCTCGGTAAATTTTCGAGGGTAACTGAAAATTGCCTCAAAAATGTGTCGAGGGTACCTAAAATATACCTCGGTAAAGCCAATTTCTACCTCGGTACTTTTTCGAGGGTACCTCAAATCTGCCTCGGTAATCTTGATTTACCCTCGAAATTAACGAGGGTTTCGACCCTTATGCTACACCCTGAAACTCACAGTAAAAGCTGACGGTAGTCGGGCACTGTCATTCTCCTATAATCCTTTCTTTTACTTTAATCATGTGGCCACGCGTTCATAACATAAAGTCCTTGCATTTATCCATTGTAGTAACCATAAGTGCGACTGGACGCGAGCGGTTCCGCGGCTTCCTCATCCAGGCACGCCGCGCCGACCACACCCTGGACCAGAGCGTGCCCATTGGCTACTTCATCACGCAGTCCGGAACCACGCCGGCATGCGTCGGACAAGGATTCGGGGTAAGGAAGATATAAAAACCATGATACGAAAATTATATTTGTTGAAAAAGAAAATCCGACGATCGATACATCAAGCCTTATCGTCAGTTATTAACATGTGAATCGGGGATATGGAGGTAGCATTATGCTGACAATGATGTCCATCTGAGAGTTCTTTTCCTGATATATATCAATGCATAAATTGTACACGATAGAAACGACTTCTTCTCAATTTACAATTTTGACTAGACCCTTGGCATAACACCAAGATATGTAAGTGTCGTAACTTTTAAGCATACGTTTTGGAAGCTTATGATATTACTAAAAAACTAATATGACCATGCGTTTGTACTTATGGGCGATGTTTGAGAAACTGCCAATGCTATCGCTATAATGTGAAACATAAGTATTGTAGAATTTGGAGTGAAACATAAGCCCCAAGGGCGTTTATGACTCAGTGTTAAAATATATACAGTTGTTTATCTAAAATCGAATAGAAATTTTATATATAAGAAATTTAGTTATTCCCCTTTATAAAATCGAGAAAAATGTATCAAACTTATAATGTTAATGATTTAACTGAAACCCTTTTTTTACTGAAAAGTACTGAAATACGATAAAACGATCTGAATACATTGTCCCGATTCGTTACTTTTTGAAGCATTCTCGTTTCTATCGTTATCGTTGTCAACACCCTTGTATTTGATATGATTCAACAGAATGCACTGATGCATACGCGTGAGGGAAGCCAAGAGGCCAAGGAGTTGCTCACTCTGCGCTGGACCGCACCGCGTTTCACTCAAGGCCATATCCGCTTCTGGTAAACAGTTTGGCCAGTAACGATAAATATTTGAATAAATAAATAAATAAATAAATAAATAAATCATTAGTAGTAGTGATTTGAACTCGTTAAATGGTAGGAAGATTTCGAATGATATCCCGATTAATTAGCCCAAACTCATATTTTTTTCACATTATCAGAATGATAGACTTCTACTTTGTAAAACAAAATCAAATGTATGACCGACTCGAATAAGAACAAAACTCAATTTATCCGTTTTCAATAACCATGACCTACTGTATTTAATATATAATGTTTAAAGACCTATGTTAATTGATTTGCTATTTATAGGGTGACTGTGATCGTGGACACCAACAACTACTGGGTGGGCGAGAAGTCAAACATTGTGCGCGATGTCACTGCTGGCCCGATCCCTGCTACTACGCCAAAGCCGGTATATATATCGATGCTTTAACCCGACGACTGAAATCCAACACAGTGCTAATAAGTATCTGTTCGTGGATACGATGTTTATTATTTGATTCGGAGAAAGTTTATATGAAAAGAAAGAGATGAAATAAAAAAGAATTCAAAATGAAAAGAACTATGCTATATTTATTTATTAATTTATGTTAATGTATTTCGATCATTAAACGATCGAGTGGTAAGATATGTATTCATAATCGTTAAGGGAACGAAACCATGAACACATTCTCCACTACTTCTTTGCACACCCTGTTGTATCACCCTCCATTTTCTACAGGAACATTTCTAGCGTTAAGTGGCTTTGTACCGTATACATATTTGTTCTCCACTCCCCCGCCAATTTCTATCTTGACTTTTCATATCTTCAGCCATAACATGATTGTATATTTTGTCCATTTTTTTTCACCAAACACAGACTGGCACTGACGCCCTCCACGTGTCCGTCGATGTAGCCGATTGCGGCGAACGCAAGAGTTGCTACAGAAACCCAGCTGGTTGCCAAGGAAACGAGTGCGACCTCATTGCCACGTGGCGGGAGAGCGGCGACTTCCTCTACTTTGAACTGGCCGCTCAGACACCGGGATGGGTGGCGATAGGATTTTCCGATGACAAGAAAATGGTGGGTAGTCTGTTTTGTAATGCAGTGTCGTACCTTAAAGTGTTTGTAATGCTGAATAATAGTCTCGAATATTCCCCAAAATGCAATTTACCTAATCATGGTTCAAGAACCACGAAGGTAAAAAAGTCCGGTGTCTATGTACATGAAGCAGATATAAAACAAGATACATATCATTAAAACCGATAACCGCCAATAACTGAGCACGCGTTTCAATATATTGATCATTCTAAAGCAAAAAAAAAAATATTATAATAACTCTTTGTATTGATGTGGTAGGGCAATGACGATGTGTTGGAGTGTGTGTACAACGAGCGCACGGGCGAAGTGGAAGTGCGCATGTCCTTCAACCGCGATGAGGGCAAGGCTAACGAGGTGCACGTCAATGTGAGTATCCATCTCTTTTACAGGATTTATATTTATGATGGGGAGACGGGGGTGATATTAAATGGAGACAGTTTGCTTTGCATACAACCGCATGCAAAGAAAAAACGTGCATAAAGATACATATATAGATAATTTAATGAGAAAAGATAAAAGGCAAAAAAAAAAAAGCCAAAATGATAATGATTATCATTAAAAGCTCATAAAATAAAATTCGTTAGGGCCTATAGTAATTATAACATTTTAAAGCAAATATACATCACATAAATACATAATATACAATTAAGAATATGCTAGTAAAAAAAATGAATCACATAAAAGGAGAATGTGAATGAACTAGATCAAGTTACCAAATTGTGTTTTGAGTGCAATTAATTGTCTTGATTGAGATTTGTTGATTCACCTGAAAACTGATCAATCTGACCAAGAATTATAATGTTCTTTTCATTAGACTCCTTAAGAACTCTTATCTTAAAGCTAAATAACATTTTTTACAGGTTTTCACAATATGATACAATACAATATTTCGCTGTAATAAATAAAGCACATTATTCCTTACTTTTAACATTTAGCAAATATACATGTAGATGACCTTTTTATTCACATCACGAAACTGCAATACAATAAGAAACGGAAAATACAATAACCTACATTATACAGTGATTTATTGTCCTTCACCTCTCTGCTTTCTATCGCACTCGAGAAATGATACATGTAGTTCAGGGTAGCATAGCCTAGGGGTATTATAAGAATAAGCCCCCTAGGATAAAGTGCAGAAGCAGTGTCGAATTGCGTTTATAAATAGCTTCAAACAAGATATATTCACAATTTGCACGGGCCTTCAGGTGAAAGTTATATTTTTTACAGTGAAATTTGACTTGATTTATTTAGTTTATCAGATATTGGTTGGATCAATTTACTTTAGTTCATAGCGTTTCAAGAGTTTGGTATTATTCATGCTTATTTTGTGATCAGCATCGGACGATCAGTTGTCTGAAGTAACTTTGCGTGACAAAATAAATAACAGGCTTTAGTGAGTAGAACAAAGTCGTTAGGAACATTGCCCAATTCTGTCTCGTTATGTACATGATTATAATTGGAATGAAAACCGTGAAAATCCAAAGCGTCAACACCAACACCGAGTTAACCACCCTGTCTCTATACACGCGATCCTGTGGCGATCTTGACCTAATTTTGCGCCATTTTAGTTCTGTCATTTTCGTCAGTGGCACTAGTGGTTGCCCGCCACCGCGACTTCTCGTCGTGTGCTGCGATGCAAAAGCATTACTTTCGTGTGACGCATCCATGATTGAAAAGCGCGCTTCCTGTCTGACAAAGGCAATGTTTCCGGTGCTCACGTCATAATGAGCGACCGATGAAAACGACATCGAGGCACGGCGCTCGAAACGAATTATTTTGACGCGCTTGGTTTTCGATAAATAGTAGATATACAGCGAGTACGTTCCGAAAATAACGAGAATCGCCATACATAGCACGGCATAATTGATGGCTCGAACAATATCATACGGGATCGTATTTGTAAAGGCCACCTCGCCGCCACCACAGAGCGCAACGAAGGGCGACATTGGCTCCGAGAGAGAGCGAAGTAAGCCGAGGAGACATGAAATGGCCGGTGATAGCGTGACAATAAGAACAGTAAGCCGGCGTGTCCCTGCGAAAAGCGGGCGGCGAAATTTTACCAAGCGAATACAGCAGATACCCACGACGGTTAGGAGACTCCAGTAGAAGATGAAGTAGAGAACGCAGCATACATAGGCACTTATTCGGTTGCGTAATGATGTGTCTTTCGTGTATTGGTTCACTATTAGTAAAGCGTAATTGAGAAGACTCAGGATATCGGCACTAGCTAAGCATACGTGTAATGAATTGCCGAGTAGGCGTAATTTCTTTTCAGTCAGTGTCGCTATGACCACTATCCCATTAGTGATTAATCCGAATAAAATGACTATGCACAACGGTAACAATGCGTAGACGCTTGAAAATATTTGGTACTCATTTTGTGTTGCATTCCTATCGTGATTTTCCGCTAAATCCTGGTTGTTTGTCATCGTTCTTCCTTGCTTGTAGCAAACGTGATCTATGGTTGAAATTAATATCTGACTATCATTTTACTGCGTCTGTTAAATGGGAAGCAAACAAACCCACTTTGCAACTGGTTTTCTTTTATTGAATTGATAGGGTTTATAGAATTGGATGAATATGACTACTCTTATCAGGATTGGTTCTTTATATTTCACAGAAACTTACATTTATTATGTAACCTATAATTTAATTTGACAAATAGTGATATCTTGATTATGTTATATGAATGTTAAAAAGTGAAATTATTAGATTTTAAATGTTCCAGAAGGCAATAACTCTTTATTAGCCAGTCATCTCGCTATCGCAAAGCGGAAGACTTAAAATATTATATCCTACCAATCCGCATGTGTTAAATTGATGGAGGTGTCTTCTGTGTCTTAGTTGGGTCCGTTGTCTGAAGATATTTTTGTTATCATTAAACTAATTCCATTCTCACGTTTAATATTGAAACCCAAATAAAATTTGAGGTCTTAGATGAGATGAGAAGTGTTTTTTTTGTCGCCATTTTTTTTCGCCAATTATGAATTATATCTTAATTAAATATATCATAAATTTAGATTATAATGAAAATACATTTTCATTCGTTCTCACAAAGCAAAAAAAGCACATGGAGAGTTAACGGATTCTTTTCTGGTTTCGCATGTAGGGACATCGTAATATGAAGTTACCTGCAGTAGTTGTTCTTGATTTCGCGAATTCCGCAAACTACTCAAGTAAAAAGAAAATATGAAAAAAAAAACTACAACAGAAGGATCAATTTAGGTGTAGGCTTTTCTAAAGGGAAAAGGGAAGAGAGCTTGTTGTTTGGTTTACGGGGTGCCCTTCAAATTAAGGCTCACACGCGGTGATTACGACCCAGACATGGCAGCATTGTAGTTTCCTACCCATTTTTCATCGGTCTTTTTACGCATTTTACGGAGAACTTCAAACGATCAGGTTATCGATGCGCCTTGGGAATTCTCGCAAATGCTGTTTTGAAGATGGAATATTAAAGGTCTCATTTTCTTTTCGACGTATTCTCATATTTGGAAATCTCACAAAAATCTTTATAACTTGTTTCCATAGAGCATTCATAAATTCAAGTAGATATTTACTTATATAATCCTAGCCATTTAAACCTGGCATATATGACATGATCTTATTTTCGTTTGCAATACATGTAAATGATGACAACCTGATCTACGTGCTGTTTTTTCATGGTACCGGGTATTATCATCTGATTGAGCAAAATGCGAAGAGTATAAACCCATCAAAGTATATCGGTTTGTTAATTCAGGATGGCCACTTTGGTCTAGCCATATTTTAGCCTTTGCTACACCCCTATAACCTAATATTCTCCTTATTTGTAGGAGGATTCTGGTCTGAGCTAGGTGGAGACATACAGGGACGAGTTACGCATGGCTGCCGCTTTGCTCGATTTCTTTTACATTATAAATACGCTCCACATTACAAACCGAATATAAAGCCTGATTGTTTCATTTTAAACAGGAGGACTCTGGTCTTAGTGAAGTGGAGACATACAGGGACGAGCAGCGCATGGCGTGTCGCTTTCGCAAGGACCGCACGGCGACAGGGGGCGTGACCATCTGGAAAGACTTGCGCGACGAGTACCATATTCTCATGGCCAAGGGCGCTGTGGGCAAGGACGGTTAGAGGAATTGTGTATATTCTTAAATTAAGAATTTGAAACACATTACACATATATGTAAAACACATTGAGAAAAAATAAAATTCAGAGAATTGATGTGGATGCTAAATATTTTATCGAATATACAAACAGTTGACACTCGAAAATTGTACCTAACTTAAGTCTAATGGTGGTAGGAGTCTCGAAGGGAACACATGAAATATTGAGAGCATTCATTTAACGCATTTAGTGAACTCAAATGAATGAGAAACATGTTCTGATCGCAAATTTGACATTGGTATGCTATCTATTTCTAGGTGTAAAGAAGCGCCATGACCTTGAACCTGGCAAATACCCTCACGTTTCCAAGCGCAAGATGTCGCTTTCGGAGTTGGTCAATATCGACGGCATGGCGCGCTACTGGCTTGTCAAACTGCACGGTACGTAAAATGGGGCGGGCTAGTCTGATTAATCAAACTAACCAAGAGATTTTTATTAGAACACGGTGAGGTATTCGGGTTTTCATCTCGCGGTACGGAGGACCATGTATGGAAACCGCACACCTAATGGCCAATTTTCAGTTTTGCCTCAAATCAGAAAAAAAAAAATCTTTTGCGAATCGGATTGTGATTTTACGTTGTTGTTTATCATTTCATCAGTAAACAGTCGGCATTGGTTTCAATCCATTTTGACTGCAACCTCACTGGTGTTGTCTAAAGTCCCGGCGTGGATCATTCTGATGAAAAGGATCTGAGCATGTCGTTACACTTTAACACTTCCTCCTAAAAAAGCCTATGTTATTGCACTTCATTGAAAATTGCTATTGAATAGACTTGACTGTAGTATTTCTTTATCTTTGCGTCAATTCCTTTTTTTGCCAGGTTGCCTGATGCTGATCGCGTGGATGATGTGCTGCACGACGGCCATCCTGCTCGCCAAGTACTACAAGCCCATGTGGCCCAATGACTCGCTCTGCCGCACCGACGTCTGGTTCGCCGTGAGTACCACTCTATACAAAGTTTTTTTTTCGCATATAGAGTAGAACCTCGTTAACTCGAGAACCGTTGACTCGGGTAACCCGTTAACTCGAGGCAATTTCAAAGTCTAGTCTCTTAATTATCAGTCTTATAAAAACACGGTTTCGTCGAAATCTCGGATAACTCGATGTTAATATGAAGTCCCAAGGATCTCGAGTTCCATATTGCCTACTAATACGAAATAAATATTTGGGAGATTTTTCTTTGCGCCATGAGAACTTCTGTTTGTTAATGTGACATTGTGATCTTTTTAAATATTGTCGATCAAATAAGATCTTATTGATACGCAGGTTTTGATTGCTTCTATACTTTGCAGGTTCACCGTGGACTGCAGTGTGTGACCCTCGGCTGTACCGTCATTGGCTTCATCGTCATCTTCATCCACACGGGCGGATGGAGCCAGGTAAAAATAATTATTAGGCCGGGTTATAGACACATAGTCATATCTCGTCTAAAGAAATGTAAAAATGAATAGAGCTTTTAGTTTAACATTTTACCTTCCTCCCTTCGAAATAGTTATCCAGTTGTCTTAAGTTTAATCACATATCCTCAAAACGTAGGGATCGTGTTATAAAACGCTTCTTTGACCTCTCTGATTTTCTCAAAGAAAATGTTTATTGATTGCAGATGCCTGAACTACCCGACAAAGCGCATCCTATCCTCGGCCTCATTGTCACGATCTTCTGCATCATCAATGTAAGTTTCGGCAAGAGTTTTGTATATAGCTCAACCCTTTTGTATGTGGCTACCTTGTTATTCGTTGATTGTGCAGGAAACACTACTGAAAACAATAATTGGACCACTGTTTTTCTCAAGTGATGCATAATATTATTGTGTGATAGACCTTCAGTAAAGCCATTATTTTAAACCGATTAATTGTTTCAACCGAACCACCGGACCTCATTTATTCTAACGTTGTTTAATCTAACACCGATATGTAATCGCATAATGAGAAATTGCAAATTATTATGATACCAAAATCTATTCGGTTGTCCTCAAGGGGTCGATTTCACGAGCTTCTTCACATTCTCCACATTTCATGATTTCTCTATACATTGGATTTTCTTACTGTTTACAGCCGCTTCTAGCCCTGTGTCGCTGCAACCCAAAGTCGGACAAGCGCCCCATCTTCAACTGGATCCATTGGTTCTTCGGCACCATCGCCGCTGTCCTCTCCAGTAAGTTGGCTGCGTTAAAAACTTAGGTGTCAACCAACTTTTTCTTTTTGTTTTGTTGAAAAAATGTATAGAAATACAGGTTTGGCTAATCTCTTGAAAAGATAATCAAGTTACTGTACACAATGCCATATCTTTCCCTCGACTTTCCCTATTCGTGGTCGGCTCTACTGTTTATCCCTTCACATATCGCAATACCGAATACCATTCTATCAGCATCCTGGCTAAATCATTAAGGGCATTTGGGTATCTTTAAAAGAACATAAACACTTTATAACGTCTCATCTCTATGTCATTGAATAAGTTAATTTATACAATAGTTCACACATCTTGTAAGCCACAGACAAACACACACAAACACACAATTTTAATCCTATTTTCAGTGCCGGCGCTGTTTATCGGTCTGAACCTGCACAAGGCGTTCGTGCCGTGGTGGGCCACGTGGGTCATGGTTGCCTTCATGTTGTTTCATCTGGTGGTCGAACTCATGCTCGAGATCCACGGATGCATCAACTCAAAGAAGCAGAAAGGTAAACATAAACTGTTCAAATTGTTTGAATTTATGTGGGAACATTTGCTATATAATGCTTTCATCTAAACATTGAGATCATCCAAACATTTACTATCAGGATAAGGTGAAGGATAGTCAACCATGCCATCAAATTTTTAATAAATCATGGTAGTAAACATATAATATATTTAGATAATATTTTATCAGCCTTTTATAGTAATAGTAAAAGTTCTGTTGTAAAATCTCTATAGTTAACGCATAGTAAGAAATGTGTATTAACAACCTTACAGTGCGCAACGAGGAATACGAGATGCGCAAGAAGGGCGACCATCGCGGAGACTACTACTCGCTGCGTCCAGAACCAGTGGTACGTTGGGTTGATTTGCAATGCTCAATTTACATAAGAATAACGTTGAGTTCGGGTCATAATCATTGTATGGGTTCCTATATTTAGAGAAAATTGCTGATTCTTTTATCGAATGCATAGGCAAAGTATAATGTGATTTTCGATATATTTAGACATGATTCAAATACATAAATGAGTAGAAAAGTTCAATGGTGCATAAATAGCTTTTTTCTTAATATCCGATTTGTTTTTGCAGGGCACGGCTTTCAAGAAAAGGACTCTGGCCATCTACCTTGGCGTGCTCATCATCTGCGGCCTCATTGTGCTCCTCGCCATCATCTTCGGCTAAAAACCTCGCTTTGGCTGAATATGGCCTTCGGCGTTATTTTGCCTTAAGTTAAAATCGCGTTACTTTGTCTTATATTAACATCTTGTAGGCGTGAAATTAATTTAGAAAAGTTTGCAGTCCACCTTGATGTAAAAGAGGAGGCTTTTTTAATGTTTTGGATAACAATTCGGCAGAAATTTGTTAAACCTCTTTGTAAAAAATTGTCGGTTTTGTCATAAATCTACAATGTTGAATGAGAGTGTTCTTTGACCAGTAATGCATCAGTTCTGGTTTGAATGAAATTTGAATTGAACTTTAACCTTTTAATGTCTATCCTAAATTATATGTATTCAAATGCCGTTATGCTTATAGTTTATTGTGAGTTAGGCTCTGTTATATCTTTCAACAGTTCATGCTTGTAGTTGCATTTTATACCTTGTTAGTGTTAGTTATTATGTACGGATAGGATCGGTTTCGAATGGACTTCTTCCCATCAACAGTTGAGTTCGTTTTACAATAAGAAGATTGGTTTGGTATTCTTAAAAAATATGTTTTATGCAATTACTTCAAATTTCAATAGAGGGATTCATTCGAACTCATTCTGTTTAAGGTAAAGTCTATTATTTAACAGCGAATCTCATATGTAGCGTTGTAGATGTCGATTAGTGTGAAAAGTACTGGTTAGTTTGTTTCTTTGTGCAATATGTATAATTTAGTGTGCAATGTTTCGATATTCATCTTAATATATTTTTTTTGGACATCACTTTAAAAACTTATATTTCAGTATGATTTTATGGGACGTGAATCGAAAAAAGAATTGGTCAAATATTGAAAAATATACCACAAGGTTATGTTCTTTTAAAACGACCTTGGTAGATTACTGTCTGGTTTGATTGAATATCTATTATGTTATGCAGTCAATGATAAGTACATGTAAGTTATTTGGTCAGTGAAAGAAGAGAAAAGTTACAATTTGATTATGGTTTTCATATAAAGCTTTTAGATGCCAATGTGTTTATCCAAACAAAGGTAGAAGCTTAGCTGTTTAGTCTTTAAGTTTTTAATGGGTACATATTATGATATTAATATTATTCATATTTATTGAAATGTAGAGTCTGTTTGAGTAGATGAGTTTTTCCTTTATTAAATATTTATTATGTCAGTTAAGTTGTATGTAAAATTAAGGAAAGGAGTTGCTTTCATGTGTAGAAAATACTCAAATCTATACAGGGTATGGAAGAAAGCTAAATAGACATTGATTTTACAATTAAGTATAGAGATATATCAGGTGTGGGTACCGACCACTTAACCATGGCCGAAAATTAAAAAAAAAACGATTGAAATTATTAACAAAAGTTCCAATACTACTTTAATAAAAGAGTGTAGAGATAAGCTGAGCTTGCTTAGTCTGTAGTTTGCAGTTACATGTCTATTGAATGTATCAGTTTCCCACATTGTCCAGAGCTGCTGAATACTAAACCCATTTCTTCCAGGTTTACAAACAATCTGATAATGATAATGATATTATATGTAGGATATATTGTTATCTATTTATCCAAATTCGGAGATTAGTCAATTTAATTGATTTTTGTGAACGCAGTTTTTTGTCTACGAATGCTAGTCATTTGAAAGTTATTTTATTCAAGAAAATGGATTCATGCCTTTAACTTGATCACTTGCTTAAAAATTTGCTTAAATATTTTGTGTGAAACTTGGATCAAAACTCTCCGCTATCCTTACCCATATCCTCATTCTTTGATATCAATTCAATACTATGAGAACAAAATTTGTGAGTTTATTGTTAAGGATAAGCGGAGAATATCGATCCAGTGTATCCCTGTTGATCCCGTATGCATTGGGATCGGATTATAAGATAATAAGATTTCGAGTTTAAAAGTTAAGAAGGGAACATACCTGTAGCTAATTATCATAGTGCTCCATGTTAGGATTCTTAAAATGTGTTATGCTAGTACTGTATGCTTATTAGTGTTTTTGCTCTTTATCTCTACATATATTACTTTATTCATGCGTTTCGCATGGTTTTCAATGGTGCTATTATATAATAAAGTTATTATTTGCATTTTAAGTACATCGTTTCCTTATGTCTTAATTTAAACGCGTTTGAAATGTTGTTCATATGCGGTATAATTTTCCCGATATTTCTTAAAAACATTGTCGGCATAAATGAAAGAGGTTTCCTTCGCTTAATTATTAATAATTCATGCATTTTGTTTAATGGATTATTGATGTTGCACTTTGAAGCTTCAGATCCATATCTGCAAATCCCATTAACTCTGTCTCGCATTGATACAATGTCGCGGACTCTTTCAATGTAGATGCCGAAAATGGTCAAGTTCTACTTTCTATAATTTTATTAACGGTCAAGGTACACCGTCTGGATTTATTTTTGGTTCAGTCACTGTTTCATAAGACACGTTGACTTTGATCTTGGCGTATTCTCCTCACCTTATGCTAACTTTAGAGTCTTTAATATGTTTGTTGTCTTTTTTTATGTCACGTTGCCCCCAGCATCGTGCTCTTGGCGTCGCAGTCATTAGGCTAATTGAAGGGTCCCATGCCAAACCAAGGTATTCAAAGAGTTCTGTAGAATATGCTTGATAATGTAAATGCAGCATTATATCGACAGTATAAATTATTTAGTAAATATAGCATTGTTTCTACGGTATAACGTATTTTGCATGAGTATTAAAAGTTTTAGTAAACCGAGCGGAACAAATGGTCTTTGATATTAAAAAAAAAAAAAACAAACAAACAAAGGGTTGATGCAAAGGTTTGCAAAATGTTGTGTTTCTCATATATCATATTATTCATCTATGTATAATAAGTCGCATCTGAATTATTAATTTTCTTTCTCAAAAGCACGTCTTTATTACGAGTGTAGTTAGACATCGATAATTTACTGAGAGCCAATTAAATGTTTTCAGGGATGCAGCTTTATTGCTCTTAGCCGTGATGGATCATTTATTTTGCTTTTGAATTTAGATTAAAGTCTTGTGATTAGTTGACTATGACGAAAAGGTATTTGAATATTAATGTCTAACCCACACAGGTATAAAACCCTGGAGCCACTGGTTTATTCTTCTTCTTCTTTTAATACAGAATGCCGTCAATCCTGACGATTATATTCCGTGTGCATGGGGGTAGGTGCGGATAAAATCTTGGTTACAAAACAAAAC
>LQRL01002003.1:0-10859 GCA_001703475.1 Hydroides elegans
TGTCCATCTCCTCGTCTACGTAGCACAGGGAGGGCATGGTGATCTGGCCCGAGAGGTTGCCTTGAGGTTTTGAAAGGGAAAATATAAATCGATGAATGATGATGACAGATGAATGATATTCTTGTATAATAGATCCTTAGCCAAACTGTCCATCTCCTCGTCTACGTAGCACAGGGAGGGCATGGTGATCTGGCCCGAGAGGTTGCCTTGAGGTTTTGAAAGGGAAAATATAAATCGATGAATGATGATGACAGATGAATGATATTCTTGTATAATAGATCCTTAGCCATCTCTTTGGCTACATAAGAGAGAGAGGGCATGGTGATCTGACCGGAAAGGTTGCCTTTGGATTTCATAAAAGAAACAAAATATGAATAGAAAACGAATTTCTCTAACTGATATGACTTAGTAATACCTTGCATGGAACATTCAAATACTAGGTATTGGCCTCCTTATCAACATTAAAATAGCATAGTTGCAGGGGGAGGGCATGGTGATCTGACCGGAGAGGTTGCCTATGAGAAACCACGGGAAAAATGGACAAATAAAGGGACAATCAAACAACATCGAACAAAATTATAAACTCGAGATATCTTGTTATCGTGTTGCTGTTCGATGTAACAAACTGTCAATCTCATGACCAACGTTAATGTGCTAGTTCAATTTGTTCAGCACTTATATATTATCTCTTTATCTATAAACAAATATAGAGAATGAGGCTGATTGACCCTTAGCTTTAAAATCTTACCGATTCTGGCACTTAGCCTAATTTGTTTTGATACCTGAAATTTACTTACGATATGCGAGTATATTACCTGCGTGCTGTGTGAATTCTCCCAGCAGAATACCATACTGATCGTACTGGTAGATCTCGGCATTCGTGTATGAGCACACAAACACATTCTCGTCGTGCACGAGAAGTGTGTCACGTGCACTTCCGTTCCAGTAAGCCAATGAAATGCGTCGCACTGGCATCCACTTGTTGTAGAGATACTTGAAGATCAGTACCTGGAAAGTTCCCACATATGTTTTAATTATAATACACATGGTTGATTTGAGCTCTTTCATTACGGTTTCTAATTCAAAACATTTTGATAACAATTCACACAATTTAATGTTTGCTTTATATATGTACCTTCAAACGTTGTTGACATGTTATACATGTAGTATTTTTGCTAGCCTATGTGTTTTATCTTCAGTCTTCTTCAATGTACAGGAATACCTCATATCGCTTTTTTACGTTTGGAAACAGATATTTAAACTCGTCATCTGCATTATAGATCAACTTATTAAGTAATTCATATACATGCACATACTTTCTATATACATGCAGGGCTCGAAACTCGATTTTCCGCTCGGGGGTCCTTCGGGCCCCCGCTCCTGAAAACCTGGGGGCCCAAACCTAAATCCGGGGGCCCAAACATGTATATATATGTAAAAAGTTCTAAAAATTTGGGGGCCATTTGGGCCCCCGACCTCAAAAACCGGGGGGCCATTCGGAAAATCCGGGGGCCATTGGCCCCTGGGCCCCCGTGAGTTTCGAGCCCTGTACATGTACCTTAGTTTCACGATAATCCAGTCCATACATATACGTCTTATCAGCTGTGACATCACAGAAGCTTCCGTTGCTCTTGCCAACCACGGCATCCATCTTAGATGAAGATTCGAACTGCAATAAACCGCAACTGGAGCCACATGCAACCACAATGTGACCGTTTCCCGCTTTGGTCACGGCTCTGGCATCCACCATGTTATGGTGTTTGATTTTCTGGATGATTTTGCCCTCTTGGTTGTAGATCTCGAGGGTGTCCAGGTAGACGCACCTGAAATAATAGATTGTTTCATAATATTTGAATTCTTACTTATTTCAACAAGGCATCAGCTTAGCGTAAGAGGATAGAGCGTGTATCACTTTCGGTTGATAAAATATTAAAGATACAAATCATCTTCATTTATGTGAATGAAAACTTAATTCCTACCAAATAATCTTATGAAAAATCGAACTTAACATGAAACCTACCCTAAAGTTGGATAAACAGACGGAAACACAGACAGACGGACACCTGGGATAACCGGGAAAGTTTAGCATACCTGTATATCCCTCTATTTCATGGAAATAACAATGAACATGTACCCTGAAACCAAAGAAGATTTATTTGCAATGTTGTGTATAGAAACTAAGGTTTATAGTTTTCTAAGAAATTCGCATAGCATGTTTATTTTTATAAAAGCTAGTAGAACTTCCTCATTAACTTTAGAAATAAGATTGAAATGAGCTTTCTTTGTACTTACCATATATTGTTCTCAATGAGCGTGAACGTCCTCAGCAGCTGCGGATTAACGTCAATCTCCATAGACGGCCTCGCTTTCAATCGAACAGACGACGACAACTCAGTCGGCGACGGTGGCTCCACCTGGATAGTAGGCGACGACGGTTGTGTCGTCTGCTTCTTGAGGATGCTCTTATTGGCCGATTCCTTAATGATCCCCTTGATGGCTGACTTGGATCTGCTGTTTGTGCTAATGGGTATTTTGGACATGGAGTTTCTCATGGAATTACCGCTGCTGCTGTCACCGCCGTTTTTGGCGGTGGTGGCGCCACTGTTGCTTGTTTGGACGGGAGTGAAGCTGTAGGATGCCCGTAAGGGGGAGGCGGAGCGATGGTCGAGGGATTTGGCTCTGCTCGGAGATGTAGAGCGGATCGGGGCGGTTGCGTGTTTCAAGCATGGCGACCTATTAAACGATTGAAGGGCCGTTATGACATACCTTTTTGGAGTGTAGTTGGATCGTCTCAACAGTATACTTTATTTGTGTGTATCTCAATGTTAAATACATTTGTTTTAGTGTGAAAGATAGACTATAGGTTTCATGTTTTTAAACAGCATAAGCTACTTATACAAAGTGATAACGATGTGTTCAATAATCTTTGTTTAACAAACAAGCATAGTAATTATTTTTTTCATTTAATCGTAAAAAAAGAGTAAATAACTAAAGCATTATTACCTAGCTCTGCTTGGTGAAGGCGAGCGCGATCGAGCGTCACGATAAGGTGTCGTGCTTCGCCGTACTTCCGCTGCGCCCGGCCCAGTTCCGGCGGAACTAGTACCGTGACTTCCGGTCCCCATTTTCATAGGCGTTCGCGCCCCTTCTCTTGTGCTCGTAGGTGTTCGTGACCCTTCTCTGGTACTCGTCGGTGTTCGCGACCCTTCTCTTGTACTCGTTGGTGTTCGTGCACCCTCCCTGTTTTCCGGTGCAGGTGCGCTTCTCGATCGGGTTTTGCCGCTTTTGAGACCGGACTTCTTGATATTGAGCTTGACCAGTTCAGTGAAATCGAGGTCTTCTTTCTGCAGCTTGATGCTGAGATCTGACTGCATCTCACCGATGACCAGGTCGGAGATATCAATGGCCATGACCTTCTTGTTAAGGTCGTCAGCGCATTTGATCAGCGAGGCATTATCATTGCTCATAATGAGGTTATCGAGCACCGTTTTCTTGTGACGTATCCCGTCGATGGCCGTATCAATCATTGACGATATCGTGTTGAGATTGCATTCTTCCTGAGCCAGGATATGCACTGCCCGCTGACACAGCGCCGTGTGGTGTTCCTTGACCCTTCGCACCATCTCGTTCTTCGATTCCACAATGCCGTTTAGCGTCGACGAGCGCACGTCGTGTAGTTTCTCGGCTTTCGATAAAATGGCGGTTTTCTTTTGCACGCATTCCTGCTCCAAATCGTGCAACCGGATGGAGGCTTCCTCGAGCACGTGTTTCTTACCGGAAGCGCAACTCTCGAGCGTTTCCAGCGTGTGATTGCGACACACGAAGATCGACTGATGGTTGATCTTGCAATCGTGGCAGATATACTGATTGCACTCGACGCATTTCCACTCTATTGCATTCTTATGGCATACCTCACACGACGTGGTCATACCCGATGATTTAACCGCGCCTACGGTATCAATCATATGCAGTTCCAGCAAACTGCGCATGCGGAAATCGCGTTTGATCTTCTTGGCATCCGCTAGGCCTTTACAGCACGGACACATGAAGTAGTTGTTGGCCTTTTTCAGGCAATCCAAACACCGTTTGCAAAGGGTGTGGTGGCAGGGAAGGATGACGGGGTCTTTGTAGACTTCAAGGCATACGGGGCATGTGAGTAGCTGCTCCAGGGCCTCGTTGCCAGTGGCGTCAGCTGGTTTCGTAGTGCCCTTGGGCATCTTGGGTTTTTCTTTTTAAAGGGGGCGTCCTCCTGGAAATAGATATACATGTAATATCACATATATGTTTTTCGTGTAGTATGATTGTGATTTTGCGAATTATAAAGGTTATATTCATCAATCACATGTTCAAACTGCATACATGATGAATTTTGACACTTTACACATTTGCATTTAGAGGTTCAAAAGAATGCAAAAGAATGACAAATAATAAGCAGTCTACCTGTCATTTTAACATCTAATTCGTTTAAGAAGCATATACACTTATGATATACAATTCAGAATTCTTACCTTTCTTTTCTATCTTAAATCATTCATTTTCCAAATTGTGCGTGTGACTAGTAAGAACATACTCTATCTAACCTACTCAATTTCTCATATAATTTCGGTTTACCGGTAAGTAATAGCTACTATTTTTTTTACGTTGAGTAGATATTTCTAATCAGTGCTCTATATCAGGTAGACCCATTGACATTGTTTGTCAATACAACTGTGAAAGGGGACACAAAACGCTAGATATGGGATGATCCTTGGAATATTGGTGGATTATCGATGATCTTTGATCTTTGTACACGCACCACTAAATCAGTTATTGGATAATATAGCACTGTAATAATACATAGCAAAATGTTTATGAAGATTACCATAATATGTCATTGATGCCTTAAAGTACTGATTGAAGGGTTCTGTGCAAAAAGGTGCAAACTCAATTAAATACTCTTTTGCACGGAAATGAAATATGCCATGTGAAATTATTACTAAAAACCGTATATATTCCAATCGGTGATTAAAACATGTTATTGAGAGAAAACCCAGTAATAAATCGCTTTACGATTATCTAATTAGGAAATAAAGAGTTGCTTCTCTGGAAACAGTCAAAAGAAGCTTACCACCTTCACTCAAAGAACCCTTCTACTGTATATTTGCCTGTCTGGGTTGCTATTTCGGTAATGCAATTACATGTATAACTTTAAGGATGATGAATGGCGAATAAATTGTCATATAGATATCATATCTTACGGCTAACATATGAATTAAGATGATACTTCGAGATTCATGGT
Organism: Hydroides elegans; assembly: GCA_001703475.1. Taxonomy (NCBI): domain Eukaryota; kingdom Metazoa; phylum Annelida; class Polychaeta; order Sabellida; family Serpulidae; genus Hydroides; species Hydroides elegans. The sequence continues at coordinate 5,279 of LQRL01002003.1, forward strand.
TAGGGCACCTTTTCCAAAATCATATGCATTTTTATTAGAAAAACTTTTCGATACGGTATTCTCATTGTATTTAATTTTAATGCAACAATTCTGTTGACAGGATTATTTATCTCTTTAAGTAAAACGATATAAATACTTACGACATTGTCAATATAATCGATTTGCCTTTTCAATCATAATACCTCAAGCAAATAACTCAACCAATTCCATTATACAAAACGAGCTATGTCTACATGACTAAAAACACCAATATTTCATGTAGGGTCCCTCGATTTCCAAAGGGATGAATTCCCATTTATATACAAACCAAGAAATTTGCTTCCCGATTGGAGCAGTTTTTGCTCATTTGGCACAAACTCTCGGCGGAATTGATAAGAGGTCAGACGCTTAAAGAAAACTCGCTGATAAATGGCTCGGGCACATGATGCGACACTGATGGCTGATGAAAAGGAAAATTAGTTTTCGGTATATTTTTCTCATCGGTTTTTGATTACGCGTGGTTATAAATAGCCAGTATAGGATGTTACTTTATGTACCGCTACATTTATGGAACATGTTACTTGTTATGGAAATAATCTTTGATTTTTGGGATAAGGGGGCGGGGAGTTTTGGTTTATTCCACATTAATAGCTAGCCTTGATTTGCTTACAAGAAGTAACGTTAAGCGGAAAAAATATCAATATCATACAATAGTACAATTTCATTTTACATTTGTTATTTCCGTAATAGAATAGAAACTGTTTTATCCGAAGAGTGTGGGTCATGTGAACGCATACAAAAACTAGACTTTCTACTAATAATCGGTTGTCTTTTGTGTGCTCTTCTTTCCATCTGTTGGAAAATAAGTAATTATTGATATTTTTCATATTTATCAACATCATTTAAATTGTCACTGTCTTAGGTCCTGGGCACCACTCTAATTCTGACCTGGATTCCCAACCAGCGCCTCAAGAAGAACCCACGCAGTATCGAAAACAGTCCCGCCCACCTCAAACCCAGCCCTCATAGACGCTCGCCACGCCCCGATTTCGCGAAATCTGAATGGTCGCCTGCCAATTCAAACGAATCCGGTCGCTCTTCGCCATCTAGTGAGAGCGCAGAGAAACAGGCCCGGGAGAAAAAAGAAAGCACCGATTTTAGCATTATAAGCACCCCGGAACATGACCCGGGAGGGGTCGAAAATGGCGGTAATACAAGTCACGTGACAACTGCGGATTCTGGGATAGCTTCCGATCCGACTACAGATGATAATGCACTCAACACAACCATCAACAATGCGGCTCCTCGATTGTCGCAACCAAAAGTGCTTGGGTTGGGACAACATGTCAATGACCTTCACGCGAAGGACAGCAATATAAAGAAAACGAATGGGGATGCAATGAACGAAAGCGATGAATCTCAAATAAGCGCCAATGTAACTAATGATACATCTCCGAGTTCTGATAGCTCCAGTATGTCCACTCACGCGAAGTTCGAGGACTTATTGAGCGTAGAAAAACGGAACTCTTCGAATGAAGAGAGATTGTCACAACGTAGCTCTCAGCGGTCCATTACCAGTATTGAAATGGAAGGGGATAAATTATTGGTTGTTACGGAAGAAATGGAAGATTCACCTTTTACCGATGACGGCGCTACGGGCGATGTTTCGAATGTTTCCAAAGGCCAAGGACACGCGATAAATGGCGAAAATAACGCGACACGTGTGGGCGATAATTCGAAATCGGAAAGTTATGTGAGCTCGGATTCAAGTTGCCCAAGCTCAACGAGCCATCATTACCAAGAGAAATTAAACGAGCTTCAAGAGTATACACTCGCGAAACTGGGTGAGAATATTGATAAGAACTTGTTTGAAAACAGTGACAAAGACAAAGTTGATAAATTGAAACAATCACTTGATTTGAAATTAAGTCACGTGAATAGTTCTAGTCAAGCACACCGTCAAGCACAACATGAATCATCAACAACCAGTGAAAAGAATGAATCTCAACATATATCTAGTCAACAACACACATCCAGTGTTACAATTCCTTCGGGAGAAGGGGTGACCATCAATGCTAGTCAAACAAACACCAATATTAGTCCAACAAATAGTTCCTCAACCGCTACTTCGGGTCCCGATTCGACCCCACCCTCGCCGATTACTCCGCCCGATTATCCCTTCACCCCTGGCTCTCTCGGATCGAGCACCTCTAGTCTTACTGCTACACACAACATGACATTCCCGGAAAATTCCATTAATTTCTCATCGTCGTCTGCGAAGGGTCAAGGTCAGGATACGTTGTCGCCAAAGACGGCTGTGGAGCAAGTCTGTGGCGTCTTCTCTGTTGATATAGGTACGTTGAGTTTGTTGAGTTAGTTGAGTTTGTTTATCTAGATATAACACATATATCGATTCATTTATATGGAATGTCTATAGATATATTAAACACATGTATCGATTTTAATTGATATTAGCATGCAATGTTTAATATGTATCGATATAATTTTAAGGCATATATTCCGTATACTGTTTAAAGACTTTTATAATTCGAAACATACGTTGAATTAATGTAGAAGGAAATCCACTTTTACTTACGAAAGCGATCCGCATAAAACATAATTTTTGGTAATGATTATGTTTTTCTATAATAATTACTCTACAACTCTACTTTTCTACTTCATCAAATTAAATTGTCGCATATAAATAACCAAACATGAATAGGTTAAGTATTTTATGTTTTATGTTGTTTTTTTTTTCATGCGCAGGTCAAATGCGGTCTTTGCGCATCTTCTACAGTGATGACTCGATGACGAGCGGTCAGCTGGTCATTGCGAGTCGAGAGAGTCAATATAAAATACTGCATTTTAATCGCGGAGGTCTCGATAAATTATCGGAGACTTTTGCCGACTGGAAGTTCCTCACAACCGCCAAAAATAAGGTAGAGCTAAAGCGATTGAAATGAATCCGTACAACTTGGCACTTACTTTGTCCGGTATTTGTGATTGACAAATTATAAATATAAACTAAAAATATGAAATATATATAAAATCTTATCTTTAATCGAAATATTATGGGAATACCTTATCAGCGTTTGACATTAACTAAAAATCGATGGTCGCGCTCGCGCGACTTACTCTCAAAAGTTAGTCGCGCGGCGGAAAAGTTAGTCGCGCCATATAATTTTTATAACTATTTTCAGGAATCAATTTTAAGGGCTTAATTTAGTCATATGTTGCTCTTAATATATGCTATATCTATATCCTTCATATAGCCATTAATTATATAAACTATCAATTGATATTATATATTTCAATTAGTAGTTGTGACAGGGGTGCACCTTAACCCGAAATTAACGGTCGCGTCGCGCAAGCGCGACCATCATCAAACATAGGCATCAGAGATGCAAAGCCCCCAGCCTAGGCATAACATTCTTTATCACGAGCAATTGTCGATTAAAAGAAGCAGGTCAAAAGAAATATCTTTCTCACAATGTCTTTCTCTCAACGCCTTTCTCACACCGTTTTTCTCACAACGTCTTTCTCACTATGTCTTTCTCACAACGTCTTTCTCACAACGTCTTTGTCACGATGTCTTATTCACAACGTCAATCTCACAACATCTTTCACAACCTTTTGCCCTTACATATTCGTCCACACGACGAAGTCCTCACAACGTCACAATATTCGCGTAATCCTTCTGTGTTGTACAAATATCCAAAAAATATCTCAAATTTGTCAAAGTTCAGACCCCTGTTATTTCATCATTTTTTGGTTGATCAAACTGAAACTTCGACGTTGCACATCTGCAATATATATTCTGACACTGTATGAAGTTTCAGAACCCTAGGACAGAGGATTCATACCAAAGTGTCGCGGACAAAGTGTTGTATAAATATCCCAAAATATCTCAAATTCGTCTCAGTTCAGACACCCGTAATTTCGAGAATTTTTGGTCGATCAAACTGAAACCTCGACGTTGCACATCTGCAATATATATTCTTTCACTGTGTGAAGTTTCAGAACCCTAGGACAGAGGCTTCATACCAAAGTGTCGCGGACAAAGTGTTGTATAAATATCCCAACATATCTCAAATTCGTCGAAGTTCAGACCCCCGTAATTTCAACAATTCTTGGTCGATTAAACTGAAACCTCGACGTTGCACATCTGCAATATATATTCTTTCACTGTGTGAAGTTTCAGAACCTTAGGACAGAGGCTTCATACCAAAGTGTCGCGGACAAAGTGTTGTATAAATATCCCAACATATCTCAAATTCGTCGAAGTTCAGACCCCCGTAATTTAGACAATTCTTGGTCGATTAAACTGAAACCTCGACGTTGCACATCTGCAATATATATTCTTTCACTGTGTGAAGTTTCAGAACCTTAGGACATAGGCTTCATACCAAAGTGTCGCGGACAAAGTGTTGTATAAATATCCCAAAATATATCAAATTCGTCTAAGTTCAGACCCCCGTAATTTCGACAATTCTTGGTCGATTAAACTGAAACCTCGACGTTGTACATCTGCAATATATATTCGTTCACTGTGTGAAGATTCAGAACCCTAGGACAGAGGCTTCATATCAAAGTGTCGCGGACAAAGTGTTGTATAAATATCCCAAAATATATCAAATTCGTCTAAGTTCAGCCCCCCGTAATTTTGACAAATTTTGGTCGATCAAACTGAAACCTCGACGTTGCACATCTGCAATATATATTCTTTCACTGTGTGGATTTTCAGAACCCTAGGATAAAGGCTTGATACCAAAATGCCGCGGACAAACTACTGCACCTCAAATGTTAACAGAGGGACAGACGGACGGACAGACGGACGGACGGACAGACGGACGGACGGAATGGGGGATAGCAATAGCCCTCAGCCAAATTGGTTGGCTGGGGGCTAAAAATCGCTATTTTTGGATATTTTGGCCCATTTGACAACTTCCGGTCGGGTGTTTTTGACCGAAATGGTCAAAAGGCACATCTACGGACCAAGGCCTTTCATTTGAGCCTATAATCAAGTCTCTATGACTTTCCGTTCAAAAGTTTTAGCCCGTACAAAAAAGTATGACGGACAGACGGACAGACGGACACCCAAATTAAACCTATAGGCCTCCAACCTTTTGGGTTGGGGCCTAACAAGAGCACTTAGAACGAAATCCATGTGGTTCACAACTGAGTATATCGTTTTCTTGGCAGTATGACATTATCCGTTTGAGAGAAATCCTAAAAAACAACAAGCAAATATAATAACGAAATTCCCTGATTTTTTTCCCTGATTCATTATGAAATTCCCTGATTTTTCCCTGATTTTCTCCAAAAATGTCGATTTTCCCTGACTTTCCCTGATTTGAAAATGTGACTTTGAAATTCCCTGATTCTCCCTGATTTTCCCTGACGCTGGTCACCCTGACAGGGTGACCAGTCTCCAGACAGTATAAACTCCCTGATTTTTTCCCTGACTTTCCCTGATTTTTTTCCTGTTCCAAGATGATACTTTATAATAAACAAGGAAGTATTTGTGAAACACGAACAGGCCCCAACCGCCCCCAAACTCGAAGGGGTATGGGTTTTTGTAGATTTTAAATATATTTTCTAT
>LQRL01002054.1:0-14054 GCA_001703475.1 Hydroides elegans
TCGCATATGAAACTGTATGCTTTTTTTTCATAAGCAAATTTGAGATACTTCCTGAGTCACGGTTGTGAATGCGATTGAGGTTAAATCAATCTGCTTTTGGTAAAACATTGTGGAGGAAATCCTTATAATATTTGTGAGCCTTTTTCTGATTAAAACATACCGTCTATAATACTGAATTTGATTATTGTTACAAATATATGTATATTTTTTAAGTATATGTTATTATAACGAATTGCGATGGTAATCAATATAACAATTAAGAAAAAAAAACAAATATGTTTTAATAAATCTTTTTGAACCTTATTTTCTGCTGCTTGAAAGGTTTGAAATCGTACTAGTTTACTCGCAAAGCATTGTCGAAGAGAAATAGAAACATTTACGTAGTTTCCAAATTACGCTGATATGGTTACTTTACTTTAACTCATTACGCCGTGTCTATTGTATTTACTGATAACCCGCCATTACAGGCCGTGGAACAGACTATTTACAACATTTTACAAACGTTCAGATAATTTATTTGTTAATGAGTAATTTGGTAGATAAGTCTATAAAGGTGATTGGAGTTGTAGATAATAGATATTAAATACAGAGTGCGATGATACTAGCCCAGGACAAAAAGGAAAAGCAAATAGTTGTGAATAAAAAAATGTAATTTGAATTTAGTGGATATAGAGACAACGAGTTATTCATAGAAGCTAGAACAGCCATTATACGGACATAATTAGTCTTATATGAGAATCGGAAGCATATAATTATCATCAAATACATTTAGATTGAAATATGTATATCCTCACGGTCTACAGCTTTACTATAGCACTATACATAGTCTGTTATGACAAAGAAAAAGTAGCTAGTATTTCTTATTGATAGTGTTATATAATAGCGATGAATCTTAAGGTTTATCGTATTTTCAATATTTAATTACCGTGACATTTTACTTTATATAAGTTACCGTCAATCTATGTGAACAGTGTATGTCAACATTGTCGGAAATGGGCAAGTCAAAGTCAACATACGCTAGCTCATTCAGAAGATTCGAAAAGCAAACAATACTTTCTTTAAATTAATACTTCTTTTCTATATGAAACGTTTTTATTGGTCAACTACATTTATATAAATTTATAGCCAGGAAGTATACAAAAACCATGCCATTTTCCTGTTATTATAACAACTTATTATAACCACATATATTTTTTGAATAGATACGGTTTGCCTATGAAGCATTTTCATAGTTAGATACTTTGATATCCTGGTATTCAGATTCATTTTCTTGTGCGTTTCCGGAACCTGGCATTGTCATCGCATACCCATTGTCATTGCTGTCAGTTCTTCCACCTGACGAATATTATAGCATCAAGTTATGTGTAATAAAATGTTAATAATGATATTTAGCATACAAAAAATATGTATTTTTATTTATTATGCAAATATACATATTTATACTGTTTAGAATTTTTATATTCAATTTTGTGAAATATAGTGATTGAACATATATTGTAAAGTTACATATTCTTATTGATTGCTTTTTAATATCTACATTTTCCATTTTCAAAATTTGTGTCGAGTATGAGTCATTCATGCTTTGCTGAAATCATTTTTAGTATAACAGTCTTTTTTACCTTTCTTTCTGCGGTAGAGGCATATGGTAACACTAGCAGATATGACAACGGCTATCCCAAATACTATTCCACCAGTTGCAAGTCCGATTGTTAGTGCATGCGATGTTTCTTCTTTGAATTCAATATAAAATATAGTAAGCTATGTGATAGGATTTGAAACAAAACATACGTTTATGATTTTCGATGAAATATGTACAAAAACATTAACTGTGATCAAATCATAAGCAATGCTCATTATGCTTGTCAAATGTGCGAATTCAAATAATAAATTGGTTTGTATTGCATTTTCGTATTGTAAAAAAATGTGTTATATATGTTTATTGTTGAATTGATGATATATTGTTATATAAATATATATTGACCAAATCAACAACAAACAGTTTAGTTCAGTGTTTATGTTTGATATTTTAGTAATGTCACATATGTAACTACCTTGTGGATTTCCCTCCCTGAATTCAGCAACTACAAATGTATATATATAGAATAAAATATAAGCTAAATTAATTCGAAAATAGGCGTGATACTGCTAACATTTCTTAAAATCACCAATCATGTAGATGTATGTGAATCTATTTAAATGAATTTTATTTTCGTGTATAATATTGTGTTTACATTGCACTTAACTTAAGATATGTTTAAAAGGTATTGCATTTGCAATTTAATTTCAATCGTTTTCAATCGTTTATAAAATTGTTTATAATACGTGTTATATGCTATTACTGCATGCTATCAACCATACGTGAATAGCCAGATTTAGTTGGTTTTTATTGCAACAAATGAAAATGTTCTTTTACCTCAACTGACCCTGATAAAACCTTGATAATGTAACATGCCCGTAAAAATATCACTATTAGCTGGTATTCATGATTACAATTATCTGTGAACAAAACCATGCGCATATGATTTATTTCAAAACATGTGAATAAATTGATATATTTAAATATGTGATACATTATAATACCAGTTTAAATGTATATAAACAAATACCTTTTTCACAATTGGTTCCGGTAAAACCATTTACACAATAACAAATGTATTTGTTGGCGCGGTGTTCGCAAATGCCATTGATGCATGGTGACGATGAACATTCATCTATGCCTGTATGAAACAGATATTTACAGTTAAAATATTTATTAGAAGTTTAAAGATATATTAGAGGTTTAAAGAACTTTCTAAAAATAAAAGATAGATCTTAAGTTGAAGTGTGTATTTAAAGTTTTATGTATTATTTAGCTGTCATTCAATATACATTTTAAGTCTTAATATATGTTATATGCTATAGGTATAACATATATATTTGGGCTGTATCCTGTAATGGTCCCCTTTAATCCGTATAGAGGGCTTAAATCACTATGAAGCCCGTTGTTTCGTAGATGGGAAATTAACCATAGGGGGACTGATACAGGATATAGCCTATATTTGAAATATAAAGATGTTTTAAAGGTGAAAGATATATTTTGAAGTATTATGATATATTTAAAAATAAATTAACATATCAAATATGTATCTAAATGTCAAATACATACTCAAAGTTAAGAAATATGATCAACGCTTAATGATATACCTGTTTCACAATGAATACCCGAAAATCCAGGCTCACACTCACAAGTATAACCATTGACACTGTCGATACATCGTGCTCCATTATGACAAGGGTCAGAGTGACACTCGATGATATCTATTTCGAAATAGAATTATTTTCATATTTTTCATAAGAGCAAATTCTATTTGCATCTATTTATATAGATGACGATGACAAGACGATTATCATTATAATCCGTACGAATATAATTAGTTAATAAAGGTAATCTAGAATTGAATTACATCATTTAATTATCATTAAATGCTGTAATACTTAAGTATAACAAGTAATCCTCGTGTACGTTATAGTTAATAGACATTAAACATCAACTCAACGTCACTGAACAGGCATGGAAACCGACTTACTTTGTTTAATCTATGTGCTGGCAAACTATTATATATAATATATTGAAGTTTATGTTAGCTATATATCCTCTTTATACTACTAATTATCATGCCAAAATCTGCATGTAAGCCTTTTTGCCTTTACACAGGGACATTAAAAAATAACGGAGTGATGCATGCCCTTTAAACAGATTAAGATTGTCCTTTCAAATGAAAACGGCCATCTAATTGGGTCGAAACGATATTTCAACCCCTAAAATGTTATAAATTTACTAATAAATTTAATTTGACGGTAAATAAGGTAAATTAGATCTATTGGTAAATTAATTGAATTAGTTTGATAAGTTCTAAAAATCTAGTCTTTTCAGATATTCCATTGTATCCCTGCTTATCACAAAATCTGAATTTGCCGACTTTGTTTAAACAATGCATAAATATATTCAAAGTATTTTAGTCACAAAGATTTTAGTTACAAAGGGGAATAGTATGTTCACAAAAACTTTATTTGGGTTACAAAATTATTTAAATATTTATTTATGAGGGATATTTTCGTATCATCAAATATTGCAACTATATATTCATAACCCGATAAAGTGATAATTATATACCACAAACCTGTTTCACAGTTATTTCCGGTATACCCTGGGAGACATTGACATGAATACTGATCGATATCTCCACTGCATTCCGCTCCATTTTGACACGGTGCTAAGCAGCAACACAAATCTAAAAAAAAGAGAAATTTTAATCAAATATATTCATTTGTCTATGTATCAGACATTTTAAAACAATTCAAACAATGTATAATTATACATTGATTGCATACTGTAAATTGGAGTGCCTCAATTTTGGTACAAAGCTTGTATTCATGGTGTATGCTAAGCTTTCGAATCAAAATCTGGTTGAACAATTTTCAACACATACCCAGATTGCATGCTGCAGTATCTACATCGCACTGACACTGTCCATTTGAAGGACAGAATTCATTGATATCTTTTATGAAACAAAAATAAATTTTATCGATTTAAATTGCCACCATAAAGTGTTATTTCCAATCAGTCCCTATATATCACATTATTCGATAATCCACTTTTAGAAAATGATCTATAACTTAACTTAGGCAACAATAAATGGACTCCACGACCTAATTCTTAGATAAATGTGTCAGCTAAGACATGCAGCGTACGAAACATTGGGTTATGCCAAATGAATATATACATGGCATTATTTATTTCGGATAACTTCTTCCTATTGTTGCGAAATGTTTGAGTTGAATAAGCTCCTAAAGTTAGTTTTAACTACAAGACGATCGGCTTTCGAGATAAACTACAAGTTTTGTCTTTATTATACTATATGCAAAGCGTTATATTGATAAATAAGACGTTGCCAAAAAATGTTAAATTGTAAATGTAATAGTATTATTAACTGATTTTCATGTGTATCATGTACAATTATTGAACATTTGTAAATATAGAATACAATTATATTTATAAAGCAATACTCATGTCGGTTTTGTCGGTTTTATAAAATTGATGCATATATTTGATATATTGGTAGCTTACATTTTCAATTTATAAGGAAATATTAATGACGATTTTGCAAACTAGCATCAGAATTTTACTATTATGAAAAAAATAATGCTTATATTGAATTGAGCTTTTATTTTCAATTCAAAAACGCTCATTGCAAATCTTTTAACGTATAAGGATTAAGCTAGGATTGAAAGCATTAATGTATACTTTGATTATAGTGTTAACCTTATTGTCTACCTACCAATTTTGCATATGAACCGAAATCTTACTACACTGCATAATCCTCCACTCCATCCATTTGGGAATAGGAGTGCACATCTTTCACCTGCGTGTGGATCATTAGGAGCCCAGTCATGAAATGCATCGAAATCAAATATGGTTCCATCCTCCCATACCCATGACCTCCTACAGACCTCACACTTATCCGTCCCTGGTATTCCGCAGACACAAGGGCCAGATGGACCAGGAATCAATCCTATCCACGTGTAAGTTGATCTAGTTAAAACACATCATTTTGATATTATTAAGTTAAAAACTATTTCACAAATGTCTTACCATAAAAGACTGCACGAAAGTATAGTTGATTAATGTGCGTTAGACGTGAAAATCAGTCCGATATATATTGCAGGCTGTGAAGGCATATAGCGTGTATGATAGAAATGAATAAAAAATAATAAGACACATATTCAACCCAGAAACTGACTTATATTTTTCAAAAAAATGTTTTCTTCAGTAGTATGTATTGATGTCAGATAAGCATTTTTCTCATTGCATTGTGCCTGAGCTTGTGATTGGTAAAGAAGCTCCGATCCAAAATAGTATCCATATTGATTGTGAAAATACCAAAGCTCTGAAAATAAGCATATACACAGGTATACGTTATGTTTCAAAATAATTATTCATCAGAACTCAGTCAATTCGGTGAATTCATAACAAGGTCATCAAGCGGTTATGTTTTACAAGAGCTTTGACTTTATATTAGCTACTTTTCATCACTGATTTTCGTTCGGTGTAACGTTATTTGACGTATTTTTTGGGAAGTTTAAGATATTTGCATGCTGAAATATAAATTACTTTTCTAACTGTCACTGCATACAGATTTATCTATATATTTCAAACATATGTATGAGTAGAAAAAACATTGTATCAACACAAAAGTAAACATGAATTTCGGAAACGGGGGTTCTAATTACAAATGGGAAACCAATACATGACCTATCGTTTCAAGACAGAAAATCATGAACGATGACGTAATGGCAAGGTGACATTTCTAGTTACCAAATGCAAAGCAAATTGTTTTGAGCTATGATGTAATGACAAGTAGTTATTATTTATTATGTTGTGATATGAAAATATAACTTCGGCCAGAAATAAAGTTTTCTAACAAAGACGTCATATATGACTAGATATATGATTTAAATATAAGGTATAACTCACCTAATATGGTTGAACCCTGAGCAGGTGCAAACCAACAAAATAAAATCACAGTATTCTAGCTGGGTATGACTTTTACATTACGTCATGATCGTTCAAAAAGTTTATGCTATTGCCAATAAACGACACGTTTATTGATCCATGAATAATAATATTTATTTATCTATATTTCGACACATTTGTGGCTGCCTCATTAGCCATTTCAGTCTAATTAACAAATTAAAAAGAGGCCTTATTTGATAGTAGCAATATGAATACATTAATTAACACAACATTGATATGCTTAGTAATGCATATATTTATATTCAATATGTTTTAAAGCCTCGGCTTTTGAATTGGTTAATCAGGTATTACTTGATACAAATAGTGGTTTTAATTTTTAGATGACTATCATCACTTGCTGAAGTCAATTGTGCTGTTAATTCCAGGAAGATAATTAGTCATATAGTAAGGATCGACTAATTGATTTTACTAAAGGCCAGTGCGAATTTATTAAATACTTCAACCCCTAGGGTTGTATTAACCTGATTTACAAAAACACTTGACATGACGAAATATGCGGTTCTAAATCGAATGAGTGAACCGAAAAAGGGTTCTAACTCTTCCTGGTAAGAACAGTTTTTTTAAATGAATACGGGTTATCAGAACTATGGCTTATTGTATAGGGTTGGTGAGGTTATTTTCACCTGACTGCAAGAAACAACAACAATTCCTGACTTTGAATAATGGATTACCTTTACTACATGGTACCATCTGCTTTTAAAGGTTTTGTCCCATGGGTTGCCCAAGAAATCTTTGTCCTAAGATTAAAACCACGTGGATATGTGGTAAGTACTTGTTTTGAGCATTTCCAAATATATTCTTAATTACTACTTACAAGTTATAGTGTTCGCCTGCTATTGCTTTACATAAAAAATGATATATCATTGTGCATTCATGGAAACATATTTTAGATGTTATTTTATACTCAGTTTTAAACTAAAAGCTTATATTTCCTTTATCCATCGTTGCGATTGTTGTTTACATAATTTTGGTTTAGTTTATGAAGTTATGACATTTAAGGCTAGGTTTTGTGACAAAAAATCGTTTATATACAGGTCGAAAAGGAAAGACTTTGGAAACGTAAAACATAATGTTTGTTTTCTAATACTAATTTATATTCAAACAATAAGATTGTGTTAAGTTTTTCGCATTACCTTTCATCGGCGTACATAAAAAAATAATGTTTTAGTGTTAATAACAACCTACAAGGCTTAAAATGACGACTTAATATTAATTTATAAGTTTCTATAGAAAAATTGGATGCGGTGTTGTTTTATAATTGAATCATAGTCCTTCACATAGCATCATTTTTTTAAGCAGTGTAACTTCGTAGTTAATAAAACGATGTCATTTTAGATATAATTAGCATTGTTTTAAGTATGTTTCCTTTGCAGTAAATTGTATGGTTAAACTTAAAATCCAAATGTTTCCGATCGTACTTAGACATGTAAATGGTCCAAAGTAATAAATAAAATTTAATGCCAAATTGTTTACACTGAACATGGTATAATTATCGGGGCAGCACAACTATAACCTTAATTTATTTTTGTAAAATATACATCGTTACATGACAAATAATTAAGTGTCAAAATTAGTGCAAAAAACTTTATATGGTAGAGTCTATAATTATCATTTAAAAAGAGGGCAGCGCTATTTTAAAACGAAATGAAATCAATTGTCACCATATAGATTATATAATATTCTCATTGATCCATTTTTAAATATATGAGATTTGCAGTTTCTCATATATATATATATTGCTTGGGTAAATATATGATTTTCCAAGCAACAAAGCCGTTTCCAATATAAAAACGCTTATAGAATTTATGTGTTTAATAGCAAATAGCTTTTGAAAACTCGTTTGGAACCTTGCATACAATTCCATGTATTTAGCCTGACAATTCCTCAAATTCATAAACAAAAAGAAAATTTTTCTATTTTTTTTTCAAAAATCGCTTTGTCACGTCAAACAAATCACTGACCAACACAATATTTTCAATTTGCATGTGTTCTAGTTGAAATATGGTATGAATTTAAAAGAGTACAGTTTAAATGTTGGATTTATATTCAAGTTTATATATCAAGCTACAAATGTATATATAACTAATTTATTGTCTTTAAAATATAATGAGGCGCTTTTAATGCGCATTTTTTTCTAAACTTGATATGCCGCAATGTTGCCCTTTCATTTATGTTTTCTCGCTGCGATTCTCATAAGCTGTTCTCAAAAAAGGAGTTTCCAACCTATTCCAGCTGGTTTGGAAATGGTCAAAATATAACTGCTAGTTTAGTGATTTGAGCAGTTTTAGGAACACATTTTTTATTATGTTTTATTTTAGTAATACGAATTGTTTGTTTTGAAATTGAATAAAGGTGCTTGTTATTTTAAATTAACCTGATAATTACAATATATGATAGGAAATTTAGTTATATTTACAATTTCAATGTTTGTAAAAAGAGTTACTTTCCTGTACAAGCTGGCTAGAAAGGGAAAACCTGCCCCGCTGGCTTGGAATAAGTGAACATCTTTTTGCATTAATTTCATGATCAAAACAGTTATTTGGTTATTGTTCGTGAATGTTGGGTTGCATTAAGGTGATTTTACCACTTGTGAAAATGTGTCGTGAGCTGTCATTTTTGTATGGCTCATTGATATTGAATATTTATTTAAGTTTTCTCCCCAGTTTAAAAAACGGTTTTACCTGAATGCACAGCTCCTATAGAAACTATTAACATAATCACTGTCAAATCCATTTGAAATTGTTAATTTTTTTATATACTTATTGCCTTAGTTGTAATTAATAATGTTTAATGTAATTTTGTATCGTTGTGTAGACTTATAATTTAATATAAAACTTGGGTTTCCATAATACATTTTTGATCACTATACCAGTATATTCTTTAGAATTTGAAATGCATAATTTCAGTGATTAAAAATCAAACTTAAAGAAGTGAATTTGAAGCGTATGTTATTCCATTTCGGGTAACTAGGGTGACAATATAATTGGCCAAATGGCACTAAATATACGTTTATCTAAATTATAGCACGCCTGTCATATGTGACCTTAGGACATTGCCTAAAAGTCTAAAGCGGTAGGGGCCGAGGTTTTAGGGGTCGAAGTATCTTACGAGAGGCAACAGTGTATTTACACAAGGGGCCGAAGTTTCTATACGAGGGGCCAATGTATATATGAGAAAAAAACAGTGTCTTAAATGATTCCAAACTGGGCCGACCTGTTAAGCGGCGTTCACGTAAAACAGGCAACACAGCTCGCAACATGTGTTTTATGTATTCCATTCCAATGTTGATTTTAAATTATGCCTCATAACTTATGTATTTGAAAAAGAAATCGCAATAAAGTTCAAGTGACATTGGTATGAAAAATATAACATCCCTGGTTCGAGCTTTTTTGCCTGCTTTGCGTTCCATTCCATGGCCAAGTGCTAGAAGTCACAGACGCATATTAAATCGACAAAAAACGCAAAGCGGAGATGTTTTGTTTTATACCAATTCCCATTGAATTTCAAAGCGCGTTATTTGTATGGCTAAATTATGAGCTTCGAATATTAAGTTTTTATGGTATAAAATGACTGTTTTGGACTTTTGGTTTCGGATGAACGCGGCTTTGCAATCTTTGTAAGCATCTTATTTTCAAATATAAATTCGCTGTGATAAAAAATAACAAATCTAGTATACCTTATTTTAGTACTTGCTATCATAATGTAAATCTGCACTGACGCAGGGCCGGTATAGATGGAGTAAGAATTGTGTTTAGGTGATGCCCACATGATTTATAAAAAAGAGTAAGTGTTCTTTGCAAGAATCAATTGGTATCATTAACAACTCTAGAAAATATTTAATATATACTATCCGCCAAAAGAAAGTATAATCCTAAATCGGTGAATATCTTCGCGAATTCTCAATATTTTAGATTGAAATTTTCACCATTGTCATAAAATATAGTTTTCTATCTAAATCTATAGTTTCATGCTAATAGATCAATGGTTAAGGTTTTAAATTTGAGTAGGGGTCAAAACATTATTTTTGACTGGAAATCGGTTATGCTTATTCTGATTGTAATTTTGGACTGTAGACTAAAGGGTGTAACGTTTATGCCAGTTTTCCAAATTAATTTCCATTTTTACAAAACACACATAGCCACGTCGAGCACCCATCAACATTTTTGTTATTAGGCTATGGGGATGCTGAAGACATGTAATTTTGTAAGAACTCTAGTATGCCACTTTTAATTGTTAAAAGCTATATTTTATCGTTTGCAACATCAAAATAAATTCATAGGGAATAACAAGGGCAGACAATAGAGTCGGCAGCGGAAGTTAGAAATGTCGAATCGGGATCGAGAGATCCAGATGTTATACCTATGTAGCCGGTTTCGCCGTGAGGCGGTCAAAGCGACAGAATCACTAGACCCGACAAATAGTCGGATTAGTCCAAATACGTTGAAACGACGTTTGCGCGGAAACGGATAACACCTTACGTAGAACGTACGTTCGAAACCGTGAAGTCGGCATCGACGATACAATTTTGCGAACAAGTATCGTCTTATTGATATGAAACCTCTCGCATAGCGCCCTTTGACATTTAGCGTCGAGCCCATTTTCAACTGAACCACTCATATGCCCGCCAAGGGGAGTGTAGGGGCTCATTCGGGGATCATTTTGTAGCTTGTTCTTTAAACTAAGTTGACCGCTTCCGGGAAGGTTCTGTGATGGTTTGAGGTGTCATCCGATACGGCTATAAGCCTTACCTACGGAGTATCGACGAAAACCTAACGAACAATCGTTAAATTGACTCGTATGTTCATGACTTTTATCGTTAACTGCCATTAATGCATGGCACAAGGCTTAGGGTAGTCATCTTTAAAATTTCATAAATCCTGAACCAATGATCATAATCGATATTTTGAAAAAGGAATCTTTAGAAAAATGATAAAATAATATGCTCTGGAGATTGCAATTTGATCGAATAAATAATGATACCAAAACAATGTGTTTGAAAAATTATTATACTTTCTTTTAGCGGCTAGTATAATTGATGGTGTGAATTAGGTTTGACTGGTGTAATATATGAAGTATCAAACTGAGTAAAAACAACAATAGTTTGTGCGTCAAGCAACATTAAATAATAACATGTGGGTATGGGATGCAGTGCATACCCATATCAAATTAATGTCTTTTGGGCCCGCATAGTTTGTATTAATCACAGTGTTTATATCAGCTACCAAATAATGCAAGTAAGCGTTATAAGCAAAATTCAAGGATTTGTTGAAAAAAAAATATTCATTATCAATTTACATATTACAGGCTATTTAATTGCTTTGCACTAATATCTACATCGTATATCGTTTTTGGTATTCTATGGATATTTTTCCTTAACACATTCAAGATAATTTTTTTCAGAGCTCATACATGAAGTTCATCTATATCTCTTATCGCTTGACACATATAAACTCTAATCCTTTAACCTTTGTTCGTATTTCTGATGCGCAACCATTTCAATATACAGTTGACGCCCAAGTTACTAAGTGGTAGTGAATAATTTGCATTATCTGTAAGTTTCAGCTATTTGATAACCTACTAATACAGCAATAATTATGTTTAAATTATCTTAATTGTATGTTCACCACTGTTTTATTTTTGATTGCATGAACTCCTTGTAAATATGCATTTACATATGATAACCAGTAATGGGTGTTAAATCATTTGTTTGAAAATGCGTCATTGTGACGTCAACACTTTATTTCATTTGAAACTACTGTAGAGGTTTTTTAACTTACACGAATATATAAGGGTTCTAAAGATATGTAGAAATCACACAAAATTCAACAAAACTTTATCAATGCATTGTGATTCTATTATCAGGCCATCGTAACAAGCAGTGCACTCCATCAATTACATCAACTATCATGGTGTAATTACTTCTTGCAAATAAAAACACATATACCTTCGTTGTAAAAAGCAAATAAATCATCTTATGCATAATGGCTTTTTACATAAATAACTGTTATAAGTATAAGGTCTATAAATTTGAATACAACTTTATATCAATTAATAAATTGTAATTCGATAGGGTAATTTGGTAAACGGGAAAACACTGAATTTCAAGAAATTTTATTTGATAATGCTGCTTTATGTTCGATAATTGTGTCGTTGTCTAGGTGGCAGGCACATTTTTTAATATAGGTCCATCCAAAATGATCCATAATGTATATATTATCATTTATAAACAAGCTGTCGTTAATTAATCTGCCGTTGACCATAATAACTCAATTATTTAATCACATTCATATCGGTACCTGCATGTTTTCCATATTACAATCAACCCGTACTTACGTCGGCCTGCATGTTATAAATGAATCTTAGTTCGTGCTTTGTCCCACTTTATGCTTTAAAGTGCACAATCGAATATAACATAAATTGGTGGTAAACAAATTATACATTGCTCAAACACAATATCTCGCAAAGGAAGTGTGAATAATTAATCAAATCGCATTTGTTTTGGGCAAGGAGAATTTCAATCATGAATGTATCGACATTGCTAGGATTCTTATTAATGCTTTGGATCAAACATTCATTAAGTGGTAAGTTTGTTTGCATTAGAATGTTAGCTCAGGGTGATAATACGATAAGCTAGATTTTTTTATGAACAGTGAAATAGAGGAAAATTATTTTCTAATTTTCATGTACAATAAAATAGCCCACATGAAAACCAAAGAAAGGTTTATTATTGACAATACATCTAATGAACAAGTACTACGTAGGTAAGAGAAAGGTTATATATTTGAGGCTGGATATTATTGCAACACATAAAATTCAGATGATCTCAGCCTCCCGCATCGAGCAAACGAAATTTCCATCATTGTGCCAATAACCTTCTTTTTAAGGGTTGTTCACGACTTATGTTCAATATAGAAAAATAAAATTGAATTTGGCTCACGAAATGTGTTTGCTTGATAGTCATATATCAAATCGATATTCAAATATACCAAAAAACAAAATTCAAATTATCGCAACGATTTTTTTCTGTACCATTGCGCTAAGACTGCATCGATGCCTGGAGTCCCGAATATTCATGCTTTATGTGAAATTCAAATGATATATTAAAAAATAGGTTGAGCATTTTAATGCTTTATGCGGGAATTTAACTAGCAATCCCAGGGCCCAATGTGCCAGCCTCATTTGTGCGTGCCCGTTAAGGTTTTACATGCGCTAGTGTTGATGTTGATTTGATTTCAATCCACGCTGTCAAACAACATTGATTTGATAAAAAAAAGTATACATACTGCGCACGCCTAAGCATGTATGGCCTCCAAAATTAATCATAATCTATACTTATGGCTTTCCATGTATTTTTTACAAATCAAGTCAGAGAAATATGGGCCAAATTACATATTTTAGACTTTGGTTACCCTAACAGAGTCACTATGGTTGTGCTAGGGTAATTAAATATGACCTAAAATCAAATATACCGTACAATATA
>LQRL01002055.1:0-11027 GCA_001703475.1 Hydroides elegans
GGAAGTGGCGACGGCGGCGGCACCGGAAGTACCGGTTCCTACTCGCCACAACCGCCCCGCCAGCCTCGGCCCGCCACTGCCGCCGCCCACGGCTCAAGGTCACAACAGGCGCCCTCTAGAGGTCGTAGAGTGCAATCAGCCAAACCGCGTTCTAACCAACAGCAGCAGCGGCCAGTGGGCGGTTTCGATCCCGATGAGTTCAATTATCGCTCAGAGTATGCGTTGACGGATTCTGAGAAGCGAAGGTTGAAGAAACAGAAGGAGAAGGAGGAGGAGAATCGGAAAAAGAAGGATGAGGATGACAAGAAAAAGAAGGAGCAGCAACAGGATGAAGCCGATGATGCTTTCCAGGTGCGGCTGACATTTCATCTTTTTTTTTTTTTTGGTCGATAATTAATTTATAAATAATGCTTTTCAAATATATATTATAGCCTATCGCTTTAAATTTGATATTTCTTTAATTAAAACATATTATTATTGTTCTATAACAAGAAATGTGTTACCTATATAGCAAAACATTCATAAAAAAACGTTTCGTATTTATCCTCAATATCGTTTATAAAATTACAGTGAGATTTTATTGAGGAAAAGGGTTATATCCCGATAGAAAGAAAAAAGACATATAATCATGAAAGTATTTTTTGTGGTTTCAGGCATGGTTAAAGCACAAGCGACGAGACGCTTCTCTACGAAGGAAACAAGAACAAGAACAAAAGAAGAGAGAACAAGAAGAAAAGGAAAATAATGTGAGCAAGCGAAGTCTTGAATATTTAGCGAGATTTCTTTATATTTATCTTTTTTTTTTCATCGAGGCGGTATATGGCTGAATATCGAAGGTATATATTGTGTTAAGGGCGATTGAACATGGAGTAAGAAATATAATAAATTAAGGTTCGTGCTTCATACACATCGTTTTATCTTGGCAAAATTAACGATGCAATCAAATTTCGATAATCGACATATACCGACCTTTTTGATTTATAAACTTTGAAAAATTGCATGCTTACAAAATGCTTGCGGTGTAAGATATATAAGCTTGCTTTCACATTTGTTGTTCGTTAACTCTTACGTATATTAAATGTGGTTTCCATCAAATAATCAGATTTTATCATCGACGAATCATATAAATAGTCAAATTTCGGCAATTAAATCTTGATTCGATTAATAGTTTCGCTTTACTGTTTGTCATATACATTTATCGAACTAAAACGGAACTTTATTTAATTTTTCGCCGATGGAACCTCGATACCTCCCCTTTTGCTCTGCATGATTTTATGATGGTTTCTTATCTAAGATTGTTAGCTTTTGGTTTAGTTTAATCTCTAATCTGAGTACGTTTTGTGATTGATTTCACTATTACTGTATTAATGAATAGTTTCTTTGATATTCGTGTAATATACTCCATCAATTCTCGCCATTTATCTTTTCAATATGTAATATATGTTGCAAATTGGTGCCATGTTTTATATTCAAATATATTCTCAACTTATCATATGAAAATTCACAGTTGATCTCATGACCGATAACCTTTTCTACTTAACGGAATTGATTTTGTATATTAATCAAGATACCACGCACCAATTTGCAAAATTCACTATAAATGAGTTGACACTATGCTCTTCTGTTATTCAATTCAGGAGGATTCTGACACAATTTCTAATGCAAGTTCAGTAAGTTTATTTGCTCCCTGTTTATCTTTTCATTAAATAATATCGTAGCTTTTTTGTAGATATTGACTAAATTTAACAATTTTGTGTATCAAAGATTTTTACTTCGATGGTGCTTGTTGGCCCATGCAGAACTACTAAATGTTGTATTTTTTTTTTTGGTGGAAATGAGCATATTTCGATTTTGTATTAGAAGCTAATGTGTTACCTAAATTTAAAACAAATTGTTCACGTCATAACATATCAAATTTTAACAAATAATCCTGGTTTTATGAATGGTTAAAACATTTGCCTGATAATACAATCTTGCTAATCCTCACAGATGTATAGATGTTGAATGTAATTTTCTGATGACTTATAGTTTGAATTATACCAAATCACATCACAAGCCTTAGGTACTATTAAGATATCTCGTCAAAAATTCAAAGATCAATAATATGCCACAGTTAACAACAACAATAATATTTGTCTTGAATGTCATTGCTATACCTTGAACCCGTATTAAGTTCTGCGCATAATAACTATATTTTTTCTGTGATTTCCCCCTTAGAAGCGGGATCCAGCGAGCGCCTACAAGGCCTGGGCGGAAGAAAAGCAAGCGGAGAAGAAGCGCACGCGCAGTGTGGAGCGTGCGATTCGACGCGAGCAGCAGGAACAGTACACGCTACGACCGCGATCGGAGTGCGACAAGGCTTTCAGGCAGTGAGTGTGATTTTTGCTTCAACTTAGAGGGCGTAGGCTTTCGGGAAAGAATCATTGAATATTTGGGTTTAAAACAGTCATCTTGCATGCCATTGATTACTATTTACGAATTTAGAATGATTAACCTCATTCAATCAATTCGGATATCTTTAATGAATTAAAATATTGAGTTTCAATATAACATACCGAATGTATTTTTAATGTGAGATACACATTGCATTATGGTTAAGCTTGCATTTTCATTTTCTGGCCAGAGATATGGCATCCAATCTACATATCCTGTTAAATACAAAATACTTGCATGTTATTCACCCGTTCACATAGTTTCATTTTCTAATGTTCAGGTGGTTACGAAAGAAGAATTCTGAATTACGCCGACAACGTCAAGACGAAATGAATCGCAACCGCGTCGCACGACTAATGTCGCGTCGCTCTCGCAAGTCGCAACAACTCGCTACTGCCATGACGCATGCGCAGGCATTCAAATACGTCGATTACTATGGTTACCGTTACTAAGCAGTTGATTACTATAGTAACCAAAGTTATTTTTTCGCCACGCGGGTAATTGTTAAGGTTAATGAGGGTCGGGAGAAGGATCATTTGTAAATGATGCGAATCAGGCTTTTGTCACACGTTTGAAAGGTTATATATTCGACGGAAATCAGAGGTCTGGTTCTTAACAATAATGTGACCTAACTTTCCATAAGGCCATAAAGTCAAGGTTTCGTATTTTTCATTTTTAAAATTAGAAAAAATGCTTTGTTACATTTTTTACGTACACTAATTTATTAGGGTTATTTTTCTTTGGTATTGGTATTGTTTATAACAAACAAATTGTACACACATACAATATTGCAATTAAAAACTGGGTAAAATTAAATTTTACTGTAAATGGTCAAGCAAGTGCTGAATTATCTTGTAAATAAGATGCTTCCAAATCTAGTTGCTATGTTTAGTAGAGTTAAAGGGCTACACATAGCCATTGTATCAAGACGACTGAAACAGGATTGACATATTTGATGGCAAGTAGTTTAATGGTCAATGCAATTTTCATTCTCACAACATTGTACCTTGTGGCTTTTAAACCAAAGAAATTGTGGAAGCGTTTGGAAATATCTTGTACACCATTAGCATTTGTGAAACGACCAGGATTAAATACGATTTCTCTTCATATTTTATTTTAAAATCGACAATTTAAGATAATTGTCTTTTTACATCGATGATCTATTTTTTAAAGAAATTTGCTCATGAGGCAAATTCATGTTATATCCTTTATTTCATGGTTCAATTTTATAATAATGCATGATAATCTTAGCGTAGATCTTTTGGTGAACATGTGTTTATTCTATGTCTCTGATCTGTGATATTTTCTTGATCCCATTTTCACATTTCCTCGTTTGCACTTGCTCACGTTTAGTGCACTCGTATATGAATATTTCGTCGCGTACTAAATTTATGGCTCGATTTTATGTGATTCGATTTTATTGGTCAAAATCAAACATTTAATTCAAATTTGTGTATGACTTTTTTGTGCATTATATAAGTGTGATTCAATTCATTCGCTGTACTTTTAGCGGAAACTTTTGCAATGTTTTATTTGTTTTTCATTGGATAATGATGCGTACAATTTTAAGAATTGTTCATGTTAATCATGATATGTATTCTATGTGGGTAAAAAGAATGAATGTTAAAAAGGTGCTACCGGTTAATTGATATGTTAAATAAGATTAGCGAATAAGTTTATTTGAAAAAACAACTAATTAATCAATCGCAAATACATATGATAAATAATTGTCAGTTTTTTTGCTTGTCTGTTTTTAATTTAAGTGCCTTTTATTATTTTTTGTTTATTAATGTATTTCAAATAATTGTGCTTTTATTGGGAATTATTGCTGTCGAATTTGGTATCGTAAACTAATGATATTTTATGATTGTTTTGCGACTTTTAAATATTTTCAGCAAATCACGCACGTAGTCTTTTTAACGTTACACAGAATGCGATTTCGTTGTATGACATCACGGGAGAATACTGCACTCGCTGCCGGTATACTATATCTGGCACATGAGTTAAAGTAATCATTCTATATATGAATATAGATAAGTTTTCATTAAATGTCTGTCCACTGTTCATGTCACATTATATCAGCCTTTATTGACAACATGTTAGCTTGTATCTAACTGTAACTATATAGGTCATCATTTATTCATCATCTTGTTAATTCATTGTCTTGTCTATCAATATATTTTGTTATTGTAACGATATCTTATTATACCAATAAAAAGACTATGCAATCATAGCCTAAATGGAATTTGTGATTTTCTTTATTCCTATGATGATGATGGAAATCGTATACCATATTCTATTACATGCCTATAATACTTTATAATATTATGAAAATTTATTCTATCTGCTTCAAACCTACAACACAGATAAGTTCTTTTTATCACATTTAGGTGTATCATTGTTAGTCAAAGTCAAGTTACTTAAATTTTGTTACAAAAATTAAGGAAACCTTTTAATTGTTTGATTGTTGTATATGAATATCGTAAATAACATTATATAAGTAAAATTCATACAGTTTTACCAAGGAGCATCTAGTAACCGTTTGCATTTACATGGTAATAGTATAAAGAGTGTTTCAATTAACGCAATGCTTTCCGAATAAGAATAAGCACAGTCGGATTCAGCCAATTTCGTTGTAAAATGCCAACATCACTTTGAATATTTATTGTATGAATAAAGTAGTTACCAAATGATATTGATAAACCTAACACCTGGGTAAGTGACACAGAATCTAAATATATTGTCTTGAATAACATTTTCCCTCATACAACTCAACATGGACGTTCGTTTATTTTGTGCCACATGATTTCGATTTAACGTGATCAGTCAAAATGCACAATACACATATGACATTTGTACTACATTAACAAATGGCTTATGTATAAACAGTGTGAAAACGAAGACAATATGTTGTAAACTCGATGAGATGCTGCAACTCAAACCACACATATGTATGAAATTTTGGCCGAATAAGTGGTCATAATGTCTATAAGATAGAAGGTGTTGCATTAAAACGGGGAAAGATCTACCAAATGGGTCGCCTCATAAATCATCTTCCACTTTATATGCTGACTATACACGGTCTAATATTCCAAATGTTTATTCACGATTGTTAGACAATGAAATTCCCTTTATATCAATAATCACTGGGCTAAATGTATGATACCGAACTGAAACTACACTATAAATAGCAAGAATCTACTCATTTCGCAAAATTAATATGCCCTTTAGCTGTTGTAGGTTGTGGAAGATTTTTGGACTGAAAATAGCTAAGGTGACTTATCTCATCCTTGATCGAACCATATTGATTGGTTTACATACTTCAATCAGCCATATTAGTATAAAGCGTGGTACAAAATTGTGTCGGCGATGGAATTACCGACTAAAAAACCCAAAACTGTGGACACCCGAGACTCGGCAGTCAGCGACTTGGTTCTCTCGATCCAACTTGTTGAATCTTAGGTGTCACCTATCGGAAGCACATCAAAATGTTGTTCAATCATGTTATGTCAGATTATTATAAAACATATCATACCTATAATCGAGGATAGATTGGTAAGCTACAATCAACATTTAATTGGAAGACTATTTTTTAGTGGTGTGCATTAGTCATCAAAGGTCTACCCACTATTGCCAACTTTAAACGACTCAAATTGTTATGTTGCTGTTTAAATATTATGTGTAAAAATACATCTTAATAGCACAAATGGTGTTAAAAAGCACAAAAACATATTGGGTACATTGTAATTGATATTTAGAAGTATTATTAACTTGCTACACCAGCTTCCATTGCGTTGCTTCGCTTATGAAAAGATTGATGTTGTGATGCTGAAATAATAAATTATAAAATAAGACACATTGCTTTTTCTTCGGGAAAAGCTATATGGTGTCAGAAACATATCTATTAAGCAAAATATTGCACTGAGACGAAAGGAGGAATTTAGAAAATCAGGCCGAAAATTACGTTGCCTCTGCTCGTCCCGACACCAACGAAAACGCTCATAAACATTGCAGGCGATCGAGCGAGAGCGAAAATTCGTCTATGGCTTGGTCACATTGAGTCGGTCGAAATCAAAAAGTCGATTCAAGTAGTTATGCCAGCCAAGGAAAAACCTCATGCGATTCAAGTAGTTATGCCAGCCAAGGAACAACCTCATTATTCTCCAGCACCGCTTAATACTCAAGACCAGCGCCAAAAGAGTACTTTCATGCTTATTTCATAGATTTGAGAAACCAGACAGAAACCTGCGAATACATAAAAAAAATGCCCGAATTCATACAAGACCGCATAGTCTGTGGAATCCAATCTGACATAGTTAGGAAGTTATTGTTGCGCGAATCTGATTTAACACTGGAGAAATCAAACGAGTGGTGCATCATGCATGAAATGATTTATATTGGCGGCAAAGGATCCAACACTGATCCTGATTTCATACCGAGCATCAAGGTGCTCAAAAAAAAAGAGACGACAAGCTCATCACAAAAGGCAAGAAATTCGGTTCAATCGAATAAAATGGTAAGGAACTGTAAATAGGGTAATTTATTAAGAAAATGCCATGTACATTGGCAACAGTGTAACAAGTTCGATACACTCAACTATTTTATTAAACTTTGGTTATCGTCCGTGAGCGAGATACTATTCAGCGCACAGAAGCTCACAATATGACTCCTTGTTACATGGAATCGACTACATTTATAATGAACAAGAAGAGCTCATGAAGCAATATGTGATAAAAGCTATTTACATACCGGAATCACAACGTATTATACACATGGTAGGCTCTTTAGCTTAAATTCGATTCAGGTGCTAAATGCAATGTCGATTTCATAAACATCATGCTATCTTTGAGAGTTCCCCACATCATCAACTCACCCTGATGTTTTTTTCCTGAAATAAAGAAGGGCACCCCGCAACCTATTTTTAGAAGTGGCTATTTAAGCATGAAACCACTTGAAACATTGAAATAAACAATAAGTATAGATAGGTAAGCTGACTGCACTCATCCAGCTGTCTAGAATCAATAGAGGAACACCTTTTAGGAAAAATGAAAATAGTTATACTGGTATATATGACAAATTTTTAGTTGTCCTTCAGTTTATTATGCCTAGCTATATAGTTCTGAATAAGATTAAACGCGATTTTTTTGGAAAGGATTCATCAACATTGACAACAATCTAAAAAGGTGTTCCTTAGATTCTTGTAGCTAGAAGGCAATTTTTGAAAATGTGTAGCTAGATGAAATTTGAAAAGGAACACCTTTTTTGAGGAACACCTCGTGGGGTGCTCTTCAATAAAGATGCTAGGAACATGTGAGTTCTAATAAGTGATTACAAATAACGATGCCATTCCAAAATCCAATGTTGTCATGTATAATTCTTTACGTTACCTAAAGTTCAAGACCTGAAAAGCCTCGTGTTACAGTTTCATTTTGATTATCGTATTTTAAACATATGTTTATCATTGATTAAAGTACATATAGTGCACTTTTTGTTGAACCTCTATTTCAGAAAATGTAATTTTGTCCTCGATATATAATAACCGGGGCAACTTCACAAATCGGATTACAGCGAACGTAATGATTAAGGGGGTAGTTTGAAATACTTAAATCTGTTTGTTTGTTCACAATATTACCTTACATATAGTTTCACAATATTAGAGAGGCTATGCAATACATGTATGTCAATAATATGATATTAGCGTATGATATTATAAGCAGCACAAATTCGTCTCAATGTCACAATATAATTTTTGTGACATTGAACTACATGTACTTCCAACCATATGATTCTTATTGTGGTGTATATTGATTTTATTTGTCATGTTACAGAATCGATATTTGAAAGATTTTACATATCATTTTACATAATGAAATTATGTTCAGAGTTCTTATTTGCATTGCAGTAAGCATTTTATTGATATGATCAATAAAAGAATCTACCATGGAAACATAAATATCCCGAAAATACATTTTTATGCCCAAACTTCTCTATCACAGCAGCAGCTTTTCAGAAAACCGCCAAAACATGCATACCCACAAATGCAGTTAATTAGATATTGTGAATACAATAGTTTCGGTTGTCCTCGGTTGAATAATATAAATATAGGTAAGCGCATCTTAGTAATATTTATAACCTTTATTACCCTGTGATTACCTTTCCTCGTGTCATACCTGAAAATTCCATATAACATCTAAAGCAAATTTACTGGCCAGAACTAAAATCTAAAGTGCAACTTTTGAAAATTGTTGATGGTAAATATGTCATCGAGATAGATATTTAAAAAGAATGGTAATATCACAGATTAAATCGCTGGTTTCTAATGATAGGGGATGAAAATTTAAAACAAAAATTTGACAGGTACTCCGTGACGTAATGACCTATTTACAGGCAACCATCTTAGGGTGTTTTACTTTGCCCGAGATATCCTCTCTGAGAGACTCTCAATTTTTCGATATGCGTTACATTGCACCAGATATATCTAATTTCCGTCTCAAACCCTTTTTGAAGCTAACTTCCGGATAAGCTTATAAAAAGTCCTTGACCTTCAATAGTTCTCAAATTAACGCTCATATTTTTGTCAGAAACCAATTTATGTACAATGTTTAAAATTGTTAATATCAGCAGTGATGTTTGTATGATTCATTGCATAATATATCTAATATTTGGGTCACAATTTAGACATAAAATAAAAAGTGTTTATCAACACTGTTTTTCCACTTACGGAAGGGCCACTCAACTATTTTTTTTCCCGCGAAAAAAATGATATTGACATTTCTTCGAAATTCATCATACATCTAAATATTGAATTTTTATGCTATTAAAAAACGAATCACATATAATTGTTTGTATATGAATCGCAAAGATCCCCTTTTAGCAGAAAACTAGCATGTTATTGGGTTAAAATGAGCGATAATCATCAGCCAGATATATTTATTTTCCGAGAGCCGTTACATTGACACAAGATAGGGAGATCATTATTTCAAATATTTGTCTGATTTTGTCATTCGCGCAGCTTCCGGTTTGAAAACTTGAGAGAGCAAATGTAAAACACGGTTAATTGATTTTAAATTGATAATTGATTGAAATTTAATTTAATTGCGTTTTTCATAAATTTTATGCTTTCCCAGCAGAAAATACCAGATGAGAAAGGAATATTGCATGGTAAGATCGATATATATGATATATAAATAAATTGTATTATATTTTAATGTAAAATCGAGAACAACCGACCCAACACATTTGGTGAGCGATAATTTAGGATTTGATTTGAGCGCCACTTGACCCGATCGGGTATATTCAACATACTTTATTAAGATAAAATGCACATTCAAAATTAAATATGAAGTAACAGACCGGTTGAATGTTGGTTGAATAGGATTAACGAGACATGAAGCGGTACGAATGTAAGCGAAGCCATGACATGTAAAAAAACTATGTTGTTTTAGTACCTACTGTAATAGTAATACAACTTGTATGTACAAATGAGACCAATTACAAAGTACCAATCTTGTATCAAATCATTTGAAATACGATGTCTGTGGTTCGCTGTATATAAATATTCACAAACAACTAATGTCAAGTTGAAAACCATTGCAAAACCAAAACATAATCGCTACAAGGGCAGCGATATGTATTTTTGAGGGGATATGAAAATTCAAGTTTAAAGTTTTACAGCTTCTACTTTTCGTGCAAAGTGTATATTTCAACAGTACATTATTGCACATATATTCTGTATTTTCAACAAATAACAGGTGCAAAATACCAAAGAAAGCCATTAGAAATTAATGTTTTTATGTGTTCCGTTCTATACTCTAATATACGCCATTTTCATTATCATTTCGTCGTAATATAAGAAATATTAAGTTTTAAGATAAGTCTAATTTCTACAAAACGTCTCATTCGCAAATTGCCCCCTTGTAAGGATTAAGTTTTATAATGATGATCGTCATGAGAGTATATGGTTGACAGTAAAAACACACAAACAAAATATTGCTTGATGTATTGTAATATTCTACATGCGAATGACTAAGTACGTTATCACCGAGGGAAATATGGCGGCATTAAATTTGTTCACATATGTACGTGCGATTCGATTGCCTTAGACTAAATTTATTGTAGCGCCTCCGAAAATCACCCATGTGTTTGTCGCGGTAATAATAATGAATCTCAACGTGCGAAACGTTTTATTCATACCGTGATAATTTACTCATATGAATTTTACGCATGGAAGCACCCTTGCCTAGTTTCAATTCACAGGGTTCGTCCGAGGGCGCGTTTTTGCGTTATTTTTCACACTGAAATCCTGAAAAACGCATGAAAATCAGGGCCGCGCGTTTGAAAAACGCATGTCGGAAAGAAAAAACGCATACAAATTATGGACACACGTTTACATTTTCAATTTATATATATAATTAAACCATCGGTTCGCACGATATGCCTAGTATACTTTAAGGAAAACGGTACTCTAGAAATGCATTTTTTGGATAAAATATTTTTTTTTTGAAAATAGCTCGCGCCTTCGTCGCTTACATTTAATTTCTTTATGAGTGAGTCAATCGGAGCTTTGGTAATAGGCGAAATCGGGTTATGGTGAA
>LQRL01002075.1:0-10957 GCA_001703475.1 Hydroides elegans
TGGTTTTCTTTGGATTGGCCATCAGGCCTATTGCCGCTGCCGCTGTTTCTACTCTATCGAGCAATGTTTGTGCCTGTTTGACTTGTTCACTTATCAACGCCTGGAAAGACCATGTGAGCAACAAAGAACTATATGCTGAAGTACCAAAAGCCACAGATACAGTCAAACAAAAGAGACTCAAGCTAGCTGGTCATTGCTATAGGCACCCAGAAGAAGCTGCATCCAATCTAGTGTTGTGGACCCCTAAACACGGCAAGCGAGGGCGAGGAAGACCGGCGCGTACGTTTGTGCAGCAGCTGCGGGACGACACCGGGCTCAAAGAACGCGAGATGGCATCCTTGATGTTGAGGAGGGACCAGTGGCGGCTCATGACAGGTCGATGTTTACAACATCGACCTAGGTAGGTAGGTATGAAAAGGAATAGCAATTCAGACGCCTTTCGGAGGTGCTTCAGACTGTCAGACTATGTCAGAGTTCCTGTTAAACCTTCCATTCATTTTGGTCGACCCGATACCTATATTGCTTTTGCAGAATGATGCTTCGATTAGACATTAATGCTTCTTTGCATTTTTCTTGTTTTAAATATTAATCAAGAGCAACGTATAAATATGCCACGTTCTGGTCCTAAATTGTCTTTGTCTGATATAAATTGAATGAATATTACTTGACACTTTGACCCAACTGCTTACCCAAATTAACATGCAACATTGTTTACGGACCATTGTTCCTCCTAAATATAACGGTTAACTGTGGTGGGTGGCTGTATTCGACTTCTAAGCAGAAACTTGTTTGCAATAATGAACAAAATAATCTTGATTTTGGCAATCGAAGGGTTCCATGCATAACGGAACCAACTCAAAGAAGTTTCTTAACGCTTAGATTGACAATATATCACATGATTCCTGGTCTTTATTGATCTATGTCATATGACAAATAGTTTGTTTATATAAATCATAAGACAATCCTTTATTTATCGCCAATTTTATGTAAATGATAATTTATTTTATCTAATATTGTTTTGATAAGAATCTTATATTGAAAACAATCAATTTTCTATACAAACAATCTGAAAACATCTTTGTTTTTTCCACAGGGCAAGGTAGTGTCACAGCCATGGGGTTTCCTGCTCAGAGATTTCACCCAATACACGACGCTGCATGGTATCCGCTTTATCACGTTGGAAACGCGCTTTATATTCCGCAGGTAAGGAGGCTTTGGATTCGTTTAATAGAAGAATGGAAAAAGGGTCGTACGCAAATTTGATTAACCCAGCCCTCGCACGAGGATATAAGTGTATTTTTAAAATATTGCATAGATAATGATAACTTGTTTCCAGTTTACATCGATTATTTTGGAAAGGGTTTGCACTTGCGGCATTTGCTGTATTCACTTTATTTTCGCATTCGAATTTCGCAATTATCGCAGAAAATTTCACAGGCGCTCACCCTTCTACTATTGAAATTGTATCAAGAAAGTTAATCACTGCATGGCCAGGAGATAAATGTTTGGAATCTATCCCATGTATGTTAAGGATACTGTCCAGTTTTTTTTTTTATCTGCAACATCATTTTTTTTCTCACAGTGTCGCACTTATATTTACATCTGTCTCACACCTTTCCGAAATAACACTGATCGGTGCACTATTTCAACAAGAACAACAGATAAAACAAAACCAGTACATTGTTTTCGGAAGTTCGCGACCATCATTTCTTTTGCAATCAGTTATTCCATTCCATTAGATAATTGTACGTTTTGACACCACTTAGTCGGGGACTGCTTGGAAGATTAATGTTTTTGTCATTTTTGGGAGCGCACACAAGGGAGAAAGAGCAATATGTATATTTGTCTAGTAAACAGGATGCAGTTTTGTCACGTGACATAGGTTGATATGGCAACTAGTAGAAACCGTTTTTTAGCTCGGAGGTTGAGATTTAGGAAATTGTGCATTCATAAACCCAACCTGTTGAACGTCGCTCCATTAATTGGTCATAGTTTTATAGAAGGTTACCTTAAGGTGTGGATAGTCAAAATCACATGATATCATTGTCTATGGCATTACCAGTTATGACGGACTCCCCTTATTCGTGTTTCTATTTCAGCCGTACCCCCTAACCAGAAAAAATGTTGCAGTGACGTTGAGATGTATTTCATATGTGTACGACGCTTAAAGAGACTAAAGCTATGTGTAAAGCTATGATATGATATTAAAACGTTTGAGTTATATATCAAGACTTTGTTCAGAGTTCTACATCATGCGTTAGCATATTAAAATGTGAAGTTATCATGAGCTGCGTGGTGATACTATTTTACGATGTCCCTTATAATAGTGGCCTACCTCGGACCTTTTCCCTCCATTTTTGAGCATCTTTCAAACAAAACCTTGTAATATTCCAAAAAGAGAGGCAAAACATAATCGAATTTCAGAAACTAATGCGAACTTAGCCTAGTTTATTCATCTATTCTGAGCATCTTACAAACAAGTATAGCAAAAAAATAAGAAAAGCAATGCAGTGACATACATGTATTAGTTGAAGGAGACAGCAAACACCTTCGCATATTCGACGGCTTTCATACTAATATATTTTCCTATGATAGTCGCATACCCCAGTCCATTTTCTTCTGAGCATCTAACAAACAACACAAGATCGAGTATTGTTTTAAAAAAAACATGGAATATTGCAAAAAAAGAAGAAAAGCAATGCAGTGACATTCAACGTAAAGGAGACAGCAAACACCTTTGCATATTGCATTCAATACAAAGCAAAGTCCTGGCATCCCCCTTAATCCATTGTGTCCGTGTTTTATCGCCGGATTATATGTCTGACTTGATTGATTTATGGCCCACTAATATAAGGTCATCCGTTGCGCCAATGTAAATGATATAAAACACAAGACTGTTTAGGACAGGCAAAAATAAGAGATAAATGTATTTTTGAATTACTTTGTTTTTTTAACTTACCGGGCATTTTCATCTTTTTACGTAGAAAGCTAGTATAATTTTTAGGGCACTGTAACCTTTTATTATAAAAGCATGATCATTTACTGTTACTTGTAACGTCAAAATTATTTTTGTGTTCGTTGTTAATTCTAATTTCAAAAGGTCTTGTCGTAGTTATCTTTTTATTTCGCTTTTTTGTGTGTTTGTTTACGTCATGTTTCATCACGGTTTCTATTGAACAGCGTCATAATCCAGTTACAATGTATATAAATTATATCAGGGTTCTGCCTAGATACATGGAATCCTACCAGATCAAAAGATGCACCTATTGTTTCTTCCCGTTTGTAAAACAGCAGTTACATTGCTAATACGGTCATTAGGTTACCATTCAAGGCCAGTATCTTGCTAAGTATAGCTGTTGTTTTTGAGTAACTGATTCTAAGGACATAACAGTCCATCAAGTATCACTTTAACCTTTTTCATAGTATGTAAAGAAGTGGTGTCTTAAGCATATTGATAAACGTAAAACAATTTCACATTGCAATATTGAGTGTTCGCTTAATAAGATTTTGAGTTCAAACGTTCACAAGCTTTGGTCAGTCTTTCATTGAAGCTTGATTGTTACCATCCAAATATTACTTGTGAGCTTTGGTTGAAATATTCTGAAGCGAATCAGCATTTTTAAGCGGACAAAACTCCGACAGCTTTTTAGCTTCCCGCCCTATAAAGGTTTTTTTTTATTATAAGCCATGTAAGAACGATTAAAGTTACGATAACAAACAAAAATATCTCATACATCATATGGTTGATATGTTTGGGGCGATTCACATACATAGAGCTGTCACATATATGATTTGTAAATAAGTAAATATCAAATTCCATGGCTTAACAATTTTTGGACTCAATTTTTCATTTTGATATATTTTTGATATGTTGATATGTGATTCCAAAGAAAAAAAAAACATTTTAAAATCGCAATCTAGGCCTACTCTTATATTTGTTTTGTATTATTATGTTTAATTTCCCACCAGCACAATCTTGCATGACATGTTATACTTATTTTAGCATTTTGAGTTTAGAAAAAGGGTTCAGGGTTATTTTATTCATATTTAGGTCCCGGACATTGCATTAACCTGGAATTCCTTACATGTTTTTTTTTTTGTTATTTATCAGAAGCCTAGATTAAGACCCCTCATTTCTATTTCTGACGTTTCATGATTCCTTTGTTAAAAGACAGGAACGGCAGATATTGACATGAACACATCCAGGTGGGTGGAAAAAACTGTTACAATTTCTAAGAAATTGTAGGTTTAGATTTTTCCTGAGAAATATATTTATTAAAATGATTAATTTAAGATAATAAACTATATTTGTAATAAAGAAAACTCTGGTTTTAAAAAAATGATAATTAATCGAGTGTGATCATTTTTAATTTGTGCACCATTCTAGTTGGAAAGACAATGCCTAACGTCGACGAGACGTCAAAATAACGTTCAATTGCCAATTGCAATTATTGATATGGTTGGCTTTGGTTTTGCCATTTATATATCGACGGGATTCCCAATTCAAATAAAACGACTAGATTTGATTATATTACAACAATAAAAAGCCCCGAAAAAGCTCAAAACACATATAATACGCTGCAAACTTAAACCCACATTTGTATAAATAACATAGTAGTTTATGTCTTCAGTTCACCCGAAAAGCACAATATTATTGCGCTTTTATTTCGGGGAACGCGGCTTAAGTATGCCACTCGCATAAAACGAATTTCTATGTTCACATATCACATAACATGGCATAATAGTTCGCCTATAAAGCGTTATCAGTGTATTTGTGATCTACGTTTCATTTTTAACTTTTCTTTTATTGTTATTATTTTAAAAAGTCTTCGTTTTGCCACTCGTACCTAAACAGATTCACTATTGAAGAGCTCCGTGCAACATTGTGTTATGTCTGAAATCGACGTTTTAAGTAAAGAGACATTGAAGGTTTTTAAATTGGTCATTTATATAAGGATTGACAAGTGGCTTAACACAGATTTATTATGAACGCATTGATTTTGAAGCATCATTTAAGAATATAACATGGATTTATAATCATGTGACACGTTGCAATATATTTTGGCGAAACATGTCAAGTCGACTTAACACATTGTTGCACGGAGCCCTTCAATTCTAAATATCACAGAGAATAAACTATCTTTGCGTGTCCGCAATGCGCAACTGATGCAGAAGGTTGAGCCACCAATGGCCAATTGAGCTTAATTAAGACTATTTAAGTATCCTATTCCAGTTCTGCTTATAAAGGGAGCAACCAATGCGCATTTTTAACCGTGTCGTCGTTTAACTCTTAAGAAGTTTATCACAATGTACCAGGTTGAACGCATATACACTGTATGTTAAAGCAAAACTAATTTGAGGAAAAGCATATTTTTTGTCCAGCCATTCGTTAAAGGGCCTTTTATCTGAGCATGTTTTTTTAATCTAATGCATGTTGATTTGGTCTTTAAAAATCCCGTTTACGTTCATCATGTTTATTTTAATTTCGAAGTGAGCACTGGTTGCCTTTCTATGCACTGCATCACTTTAGTGTTAATGAAATCAACGGAAGTGATCGAGGGTTAATGCGAACGTCATACCCTGGCATGATCGGCATTATTTTAAAAACTCAGAATGCATAATCAGTCTGTCAGTGACAATTAATGAACGTTTCAATTTGAATGTAATAGCGTTGTATCAAATAACGATGAGGTTGAACGCAACAACGACGTTTATTGGACGAAACTATATCTGAATATGACAACAAAATATGAAGTAGAAGCAGGGTCTTAACTTGTCCGATAGGGGAATCATCGTATTTTGTCGCTTTTACCTAAACACACATTCACGCATACCCTTACAAACCCCTTCCCCTCTTTCGATCATGCGAAAGATATGAGACTTGCCAAAAAAAAAACTAGGATTGCAACAAAGGTATTCCATTTATTTGGCTAATATTCAATCAGTTTTGCATCATAGACTTCTCGTTTTGCTACATTCTACTGGTCGCCGATAAAAGCTTATAAATCAGGAGACATATGCGTCTCGGATATCGGGCAATAAATTCGGGCTTCAGTAGCTTGGTTTCTTTTATATATACCAGTTTCATGGCTTCTATTAAAAGCGTTTCGATAGGTTAAAAAAAAGCAAATCCCACGAAGCCCCGTATATTTACGTCGTTTTGAACCAGAACTAATGGGGCTTTCCATTTTGCAGGATGAGTTTTGCTCGGAGACGATTTACAATATGATATCAGGCATTTAACATTTGGTTCTTATTCTAACGATTTACCATAATTGTTAGACTCAACCTATTTGAACCGAGAATACTTTATCTGAATTCAAAAACAAATGTATGGAAAAATATACATTCAGAATAGGAATTGCTCTTATTAAAAAAATCATGCGATTTTTTTTTCAGACGGAAAATGCATTAACATACATAAGAAAGTTTAAAATGTAACTTCTAAATATGGAAGACTCAAATGCAAACAATTAACGAACTATTTATAAGACCCATCCATCAACCTACTAAATATTATGTAAGACAATTTTGCCCTTTTTGATTTGCTACCACCAGAAAACAAAAACTATCTCTCCCACCATTTAACCAGACAACGCATGCATGCCACAACCAATTAATTACTCACAACATCATCAAGTGATTGTGATTTAATAACCCCACCTTCGTTATATTATATAATCGCTTGATTAGTGGAGATATATTGGTTGTTTGCATTGGAGGATCATAATCACGTGACCATGGGTGTAATGGGGGTTTGGTATTACGGATGCTGCCGAAGTCAAAGGGCACCCAAACGGCCTTGTTTTTAAAAAGTGTAAAAGTGAGCATGAAACCACTTGGTTTAATGAAATATTCAATAAATATTGCAATTTAGACTACTATTTCTTTACAAGAAGGTGTCCATATCATCGTAGATAGCTGACCCCATTGCGTTAATCCTTGGAGCGATAATCTGAAGAGAAAGAACTTTTGTTCAAAATCAAAATCGAAGTACTTATATATACTATCGGTTTTTGATAATATTTCTATTTAGCAAGCCTACATCAAAAATCACTATTTCGAATGGATTCGTAAAATTTCTTTGCAATTATTGAAAAAGCTGCTCCGTAAATTATTGTAGCTAAACAGCAATTTTATAACCTTTGTGGCCACATTTATTTTGAAATGTGTCACTATTTTTGAAGATCACCTTCATGGGGTGATCTTCTAATGGATGGTTGGTATTACGGATGCACCCGTAAATTAGTCAAATGTCCCGTAAATAGCCAAAATGAATTAGTTGTAAGAATCCGTAATAAATTCCTAAGAATATGCAATAAATATGCGATAAAACGGGCGATTGAATAGTTGGAAGAGCATCAAAGAAATGCGTCCTCGAATCCATCTCATAATTATTGAGTAACCCGTCCAAAACATTGGGTGTCTCTTAAACAGGAAACAGCGTTCTACGATCGCTTCGAAATACACTGACAATTCAGAAAATCACATGTTGCTTGATTTTAATATCTTTGAATTTCGTAATGCTCGCTGAAATAACGCTAGTGATTGCCCGCACAATTATAAGTTTAGGGGTGTTTGAAATGTTTGTTGTAAACTAACCGTCTGATAATTGAGGTGTTTCTTAAATATTTTTTTAGTCGCCGAACATAAACTCTAACAAAATGGTGCAAAGCTTTTTTTAGGGTGACATATCGCTGTTTCAAAAATTGATAGATGTGTATTTATGACTTAAACATTAATGAGTTGCCACACTATTTTAACAAGACTTTAATTGAAAAATACATAACGAAAACGGAACTAAAATTGTTGAAATGATACATCATAAAAGATGTTTCAAGTTTAGCATAAACTGTATGTAGACCCATGTACCTTTCCGTTGCGAACATTTTCGCTTAATTCTGGTACACATCATGGATATGTTGGAACCCTTTTATCTTTTGAACTCTTGTGTGTAGGTTATATCCAAACATGATTATCCATCTTCATAAATATATATTAGGTTCGAAAAATTACAAAACGATTATCTCATAATGCATCATTTAAAAACTGCATTTGCGCCTAGGTCGTGAATCTTTGTATTGCGAACATGTGCAAACCTGAGATTACGACCAGGTTAATCAAAATTTGACTATGTAATTGTTATAAAAACATGTTGGATCATTCGATAGATCTATTTTTTTTTATAATTAGATGTCATAAACTTAGAAACGTCACACTAACCGTCTTCTTATTTCCTCTTTGCCTCTTGCTCAATAACCTATTCTCATGTTTCCATTCTACCCCAGTTAAACCCTCGCACGTCAAGAATCAGTCAAAGGGACGTGTCATAGTGATGGTCTCTCCCTGATATCCCGTCTATTTAATGTATAACGAGTACCGAGCATTATTATACGGTTTGTGAGTTTCCCATAAGGAATACATAGGAAAACTGTTGGTCAGGAAATACGCCCAAAAAGGCTTACGTTGATGCCAAACCCTACTCTATGAAAAGCGTTTTACATATAGAGGCCTTAGAAGTATGAACACAACAATGAATGGCTTGTGTATATGGTTTAAATGTTGGATGGTGAAACAACCGTTCAGTGATATTTCGAACCAAATATATATTTATAAAGATAAATAATAATGTCTGGATATAGGCTACACCCAACAGTTCCAAAGATAAAGGGAATCAAACAGTCCCATGATATGTACTAGATATAAGCGAAAAGTTCGCAACGGAAAGATACATCTTTCTATCATGGACGACCTTGGGTTTTGTTATATATAAACCCAGAACCAAACCAAAGAACATAAGATAACTATTGCTAGTGCATCTTGTAATTGATATTTGATTTCCGACTAATGGAAATACAATTTACTACTCATAACATTGCATCTAATGTAGACTACTGTTCATTTCGGGTGGAACGAAACTAGACAACAGTTCAAATCTAAAAGCACCATGAAGCACAATTGCAATAAAATAAAGCAAATATGATAGAGACGCAATAGACTAATAGAACTGAAGGTTGACCTAGACAAAATTCAAACAGAAATGATTTTTACAGCTATGTTATCCTGATATATCCCTGTTTTACCCAAAAAAAGTCCCATTCGAACTAACGGGCGGAAATGCGAAAAAAATCGAAAAATCCAAAATGGCCTCCAGAAAATATATAATTTTGGAGTCCACGCTCTTAACTCATGGATTATACAAAAATGGTTATATTTATTTCATCCATATCAAGATTATATATGTTATTATATTGTATTCGAACATAAAATGGACAATAAATTGCATTTTTGAAAATAATTTGTATGTTAAAAGCCTAATTATTATGTTATTTTTGCCGAAAAAAATGATATTTTTGATATTTTTTCCTATTTTATATTTTAACGTAACATGACGTTTTAACATGTTTTATGTTTATATTGGCAGTTTTATAAGTTCATAATTGTGAAATTATATACAAAAAATGCAAGTAATGAATCATTAGATATTTATTTATGCCATATACCCACTCGGCAAACAACCTTCTAAGAACGTCCTGACCAAGTAATTTTACGCCCCAACGTCCGCGAGGCAAATACCACGTCGTTACGATGTAAAAAATGAGACGTCCCATCCCATCCCTTTACATGACATCTTAACGACGTATTTTAATGGCGTGACGTACTAACACGTCCACACAACGTCGTTGATTGGACGTCGTGATGACGTGTGATTAAAGTCGTCATGTTTTATGACGAACCATTTACTTCGCAATATGACGTTGTACTGACATTGTATTCTGAACGGGACATGATTCGACGATACTAGAACCCCAGTGAAGGACCAACTTACGGAGTGAACTTGTTATTAAATAGCATTGCGAATGTCCCTCGTAAATTTAGATTTTCCACATTTTTCATTCGAAATGTGTCGTTTTCAAATTGGCATAGCATGGTTCGACATTTAAATATATATATAAGAAAAGTTAAATATATGTCATTGTCACCTAATATATATATATGATATTTAAATAAAATATATTGGAAATTGTATTTAAGTCGGGACGTAATCTGACGGCTACAGAACCTTTTAAATTGAAGGACATACTTACTGAAAACACTTTTTGGTAAAGAGGATTGCGAATTCCGCTCCTAAAATTGAAAGTATTTTACCATTTATAATATGATTTGTTCACTTTCAAACTGATATCTGACAGCTCAGATAATATCTACTATATTCTTAAAATAGTATATATTATGATATATTATGATATTTATGAATAAACGGATTTTGATATTTGGAAAATATGTGCGAGAAATAATGATTTCGTCCGAAATGAAAAAGACGTCCTTCAAACGTCCCAATTCGGACCAGTTTGGGACGAAGTATATTTTATATAAGCTGATGTTTTCTACCTTATTTTCTTTTGATGTCAGATATCGACGGCAGTGTTGCCACATACTTTCCGAAAAAAGTATTAAAAAAGTATCTCAAGAAAAAAAGTATTTTAAAAAGTATTTTTTAGGTAAAAAAAAGTCGGCTCGTGTCTACGGCGCTCGCATTTTAAGCATGATAAACGTACTAAATTTGAGTTAAATGAAATTATACTTTGGTACCCGGTCAAATTGGTCCCCGGTCAAATGACCCTAGTCAAAATTGACCCCGAATTTGGCAACATAGGTCAACATGGCCCCGTTCAAAACAGCCCCAGTTAGGTTAAGTGCATGATCATTATGGTAAACGGTCAAATCGGTGTCCGGACAACTCACCCATGACAACTCCCCCCTGTTTTCGTAGGGTAATACAACCCCCAACCCGAATGACAACTCCCCTCCTCCTTTGAATATATAGCAATGTCTCAATTTCACTCATAACTCTGCTTAGCATGTATCATGATTGGCTCTCGGGCAAAAGTCCCCCCCCCACCCTCGCGGAACCCCCTCCCCCATTTGCAGTCTAGGCGAAAAGCACCCCCCTCCC
>LQRL01002103.1:0-17044 GCA_001703475.1 Hydroides elegans
ATGATATTTTTTCTCCATTTGTCTCGTCAGCTGCCCTCCAAAAACATTTTGCATGTGTTTTAATAAGCAATCATGCTTATATAAGCATATTTATAAGCAACCATGCTTATATCAGCATATTAATCAGCAAATTAATAGAGATGTGTTAACACCTATCTGGGGAGCCTGGTGCATTTGGAATTGGCTTACAAAAGTAATCGTGCTTATATAAGCATATTTGCTATGTAAGTAAAATGATATATTTGTTTCACTGGCCTTGTCAGCTGTGTCTCAAAAGTATCTGGAATATGCTTATAGAAGCATAATTTAATGTAATAAAATTATCTTTTTGCTTCACTGGCCGTGTCAGTTGCCTCTCAAAAGAATTTGGGATGTGCTATATGAGCTCGTGCTTATAAAAGCATATTTTCTTTAATTTATAAATTAAGGATACTTTTGCCAACTGGTCTCGTCAGTTCAAGAGATGTCTTCAGCAAGAAGTGAGTGATGATGCAAGATGTTACTCTGTTTTTCTTTCATCACATGATCTTGTTAATTCGCAAAATAGTTCGTTATTTCCAAGGTTAATTTTAGTTAAAACTGACCATCCTTGCATATACGAATTGTTGAAGTTCACGGGGGATCCAAGGTCACTGACCTTCTAGTTTCTCTAAGACGAGATTTCTTGAATCAATGAAACGTGAAGGTGTTAATGCCGAGATGCTATCCACAGGCAAATGCCGATCCTTGTACCGGTAAGTTGGAAAACAACTTCTTATGTCACACGCTTTGCTACAAACTTAACCATATGAAACGCTGTTTATGTTTATGATTGAAAACCCCATTTTCCCATTGGATATTCTGACCTTTAACGGTTGGCTTGATATCATACACAATTCAAGGATGAATTATGTCCCTCTTTCATAAAGACCAAAGCGATACCAAGCTCCCTTGGTCTCCCTTAAGAGACAGCCAGATAAGATTCTTCCGAGTATTTCTCTTTTATCATATTTTTCTCTTTTATGAGATGCAGAGTGGCTTTGAAGGAAATTGAGGCTATGGAACGAGATATATGATAGCCCATAAGAGGCGATCGGGTTTAGATTTTCGATAATATTTTGTGGAGTTATTGAGGCGATATAGAAATTATCAAATGCAGGCGCAAGTGATGCGATCAAACTGATACAGTTTACTTATTTTGTGATATGATATGTTTCTTTGGCCAAAAGTCCCAAAAGTAGGATTAAACCACAATGACTACACTCGAATTAAAAAGGATTGAAATACGATTAAAATGTAAATGAATAAGGATAACATGTTATGTTCTTTCCTCGGAATCATTAAAACGCTTAATAGAATCAAGGATGAGTTTAAATGTAAAGTAGCCCTCAGATGTCCTCGCATTAGGTCACAAAATTGCAATATATCATCTTTCAATTAAGTTTTTAAAGTATAATTCGAAGCAATTTTGCTCATAACTTGATTGCATATAAGGCTCAGTACAAACTGAAACGCAGTCAAGAAAATGTTAAGTTTTTTAGTCATATTTCAATTTTGCTCATTCAGTGCATATGAGGCGAAGCATTAACTGTATCACAATTTAGAATAAATATATAACGAATCATATTAAAAGCTCTTCTTCATAAGAATTTTTTCATCTGACGTAAATGGTAATTATCGTAGACTCAAGGAAAATATACAAAAGATGATAGAATGAACAAAAATTATTTGGTTTTCAGACAGAGAGGAAGCTTCTTATAAACTTACTCAGGGGCTCAGAAATAAGAGTTGACTCAGAAAAATATGAACGAAAAGATGATGGTATGAGAAAAAAAAACTTTACAGTCAGAGAAAGGAATCATAAATGTACAGAAACTTTCTTAAGGGGTCAGTAATTACTCTTAACTCGAGCGAAAATGAAAAAAAAAGACGATATGAGAAAAATATATAAACTTTACAGACTGAGAAAGAAAGAAAGTCTAGTATAAACTTACTTATAGGGTCAGTTGTTCTGAGCAATTAAGCTTAATGCATTCTGAAAGACGCACGCGAATGCACTGGCTTAAGTGGTTTGGGATGAGTGAAGGTATTTTTCATCAGTTGGTATTATATTTGTTGGTGGCAACTAGAAGGTATAACATGGCGGGGATATGGTTGCTATTTAATTGGGTCCCGTGCATAAAGTGTTAAGTCGATATTCATACCGTAATACGTGATATTTCGTTCATTTGTTTTTGGTTTGATTAAAAATTAAACTAAGATTGCAATTTATGGGCTTCGGCAAATTCAAGTGTCTACTTATTTTGGGTTGTTTTTGGAAGACAAATAATTTTTTGGTCGATTGCAAGTGAACTATTGTTTTCGGTGTTTAACCCGCTATTTTATTTTCCATAAGACGTTAATTTGGGGTCGCATGGCGCAATGTAAATCTCCATGCACAAAAGTTCTTAGCTTGCTTAAGTATTTTGAACGGAACCGTTCATATATTCTGTAAATGTTACTGAA
Source organism: Hydroides elegans (assembly GCA_001703475.1). Lineage (NCBI taxonomy): Eukaryota > Metazoa > Annelida > Polychaeta > Sabellida > Serpulidae > Hydroides > Hydroides elegans. Next base: position 2,485 of record LQRL01002103.1, read on the forward strand.
TCGAATGCAAATGTTAGGTTGATCTTTCAGATGGTATCACTTTCATTTTTTTGTTTGCAAGATGCATGCAATTTCTCTCACATGGTTTATATTAAGTCACGAAGCAAATGTTTGGATGCCTAAATTGTTTATGTCTGGTTTCTATTTCTAGTATAGCCCATTTCACTTACAGTGTGATGTATCCTTGCGATATTAATGTTGCCAATAACACTTAATCTAAGGTTATCGGCAGTGGAATCAATGGATTTCTAACAATTAATTTACTTTTTCAGTTTCTGGTACAAACCCAAGGCCTCGATTTACTCAAGATTATAAGCAATTATTCGCGACCGTTCCATCTATACATTGTGTATGAAACATGGTATTTCAAACTATTTCCTCTCCATTTTCTTACTGTTTATTCTGTCATTAAGAACTATTTTTTCTTACTACAATTCATATTCGACTGATATGCAATAGGCGCATAACATGCCATCGGACTATGTTGGGAAGCCAATGAGGCAAACGAATCATTCCTTCGGGATTCTGATTCATGTTTCAGTGTCTCTCTCTCGAGATATGGCTCGATCCTGGGTCATTGTCCTTGACGATCTTGTTCTATATTTTCTCTTTAATTTTCGCCAATTCCCAATATCAGCTAGGATGGATAGCCATTGGTCTATGAAACGATATTTATTACATACAATATAGTATATCCCTGTCCATTGTCGTATATAGTTCGCCGTTTGGGACTATTTCTTTTTACTACAATTCCTGGATATATGATTGATGCATAAATCGCCCATAGCACGACATTCGCCCATGTTTGGGAGCAAACGAGGCAAACGAACCATTCACAAGAGATTCACGATTCATTTGTCATTGTGTTACTCTCGAGATGTGACTCGATTCGTTTTGACACACAATGTGCGTGTATTTGAATTTTGTATTGTAATCTGGGTCATTGTCCTTGACAAGCTTGTTATAAATTCTGCCATTTTGGAGTATTTCAACCAATCCCATAATTTATGGTTTTTGAGTTTATATCCACCGGATTACTTATAAATTCCGCCATTTGGATTAACTTCTTTCAACCGCTATACCTGTGCGATTGATATGCGATTGGCTCCAAACACGACATTCGCCCATGTTTGGGAGCAAACGAACCATTCACAAGGGATTCACGATTCATTTGTCTTTGTGTCACTCTCGAGATGTGACTCGATTCGTTTCACTGTCACAATATGCGTGCATTCGTCTGTATTGGTTGTTCTTGCTCATTAATTAAATGTTGATTCAACTGTTGCTTATGGTTGGACCATTGCTTAGAAACCTACAATAGCAACCGTCCGTTCCTGTCTCTAACCTCTTGCTTTCCATCTAGAAATGATTAAACCTCTTTACTCCGCGTGTTATGTCAGAAAGATAATGAAAATCGAAAGAGAAATCATTCAATTCGTTAAATGAAGTTATGCAACTCAGTTTGAAATCATGTCAAGATGGAGGAAAAAAACTAGAATACTGAGGTCCTTATCCATTTTTTGACTGCTTTACCATGACCAAGGTGTTCAATTATCATAACTCAATTGTATCGCCCCCCCCCTATCCTCTGCTAAAATGTCCCTTGTGGTCCCCCTAATCATGTCATCTACTCATTTCCACAATGTTTTCCCCTCTTATCGATATCTGTCGCAAATTGCGTGCCAAAATTGCCGAAATTGGCTCGACCTTAAACTTCCTCGATACTCAAAAACAAAGGCCAATATCAAACCTGATAGAAATGCGACATTTTTTTAGGGTAATATTGTGGGTTTTTGGGTCAGAGGGGTTAATTTTCTTTTCAGTGTTCATTAAGGATTGGTTGTTGGTTGTTCCTTTGCGGAAGTGTACATTATGACATGAGTAATAGATGATGTCATAGCTTATGAATTTATTCATTTTGACTTCTCAGTCACGAAAAGGATGTCTGCCCTCAACTATCAGTCTTTGTGATATGAATGTGTAATGATAATTCGAACCGCCTCTGTAAAAATAAGAAGGGTAATTTTGACGCTTGTATGAGCGTTATTGATAACAGTGATTTGAAGAAGACATTGTCGTTCATTCATACAGTTATAAGACAAACACGGATCCGTATGATCCGACTGCAACTTCCTCCAACAATGGGCAAAATATTAGTCTTTCTTGCCAAGCCCATGTAAGTGTATATTTCCCGAAGACTCAATGTCATTTTGGCAATTTAAGATAGTAGCGAATCTGGACAAAACACTAAAATTGAATTTGGGTGGAATTTGGGCGGAAATATCTTTGCAAATTGCATCTTTGCTGCAGCATGAAGTAGAAAGAAGGTCAATCCTCTGTCTGGGAATCGTGTCCCAGTAAAATGTTATATTTTGCCACAATTTTTTCTCACTGTGCAAAATTGGTACATGTATTTTAAACGGAGGAACTATGCTTTATAGAATAATTTCTTCCTCGTGGTTTTGTGACATTCCTCTTAATTATTTTGTTCCCTCAATTCAATAGGAGATATTTTTCCACTCAGGAACTTAACTTCAGGAAAAAACATGTTTTTCCTTTACGTTTCTTCAACATTGTTTCCCTCTGTTTTCTCATTATTTTTACATTGAAGATGGGTCCCCCCTTTACCTGGACAAAGTTAACTGGTATTTATGGCTCCAATTTCTGTTCTTCTCCAATAAATATCCGGTTGAGCGTCGGGACAAATTGACTTTGCAGTTCAACGTGAAATGAATCGCTTTTGTCACGCCATTGTATTGTTGGGACTGAGACGGTTGCGAATCTTAAGAACGAGTCCAGTTTTAGAAGAAAAATAATGAAAAACTAAAATAGAAATATGCCCAGAAGAAAAACATGTTTGTTCAAAGTCTGTTGAGAAATTATAATATTACCCAGTTATACAAACTGGATTTTGGTAACAATGACATATTTATGAAGAGATAAGTGTTCGATGCCAAATCATTTGCACCAACAGGCACAGCAAAGAGATATGCCAACAATAATAAAACAACCACGCATTGATTTAACCGAAATGTCGTCATGTTTTTCGACTCCACCAATTTGTGTGCGGAAAAAAAGACATAGATTCGATTGGATTATAACATACAGCATGGATAGCTTGTGTAATTGCAATTGATAAGCATGATTCTAAAATACAGCATTCTTTTAAACGCTTGACTACCCATTTGATGTGTTACTGTTCAGTGGTTTCTGAACAGATATGTCTTGACATTAGACTCTTCTAGGTTCATATTTCGTAATGGGATTGATTGTGTAAATGCAATTGACAGCACGATTATGAAATACAGCATTCTTCTCTATGCTTGACTACCCATTGTATCTCTTAATTGGTTCGAAAACGGGTATGTCTTCATTTAGGACTCGTCTAGGATTTCTTGATGGGTTGATAAAAGTGCTGTGGGTAGCAGAGCGGAACCGAAGATATGTAAACTGATGTGAAATAATAATGGGTAATAATATAGCACGATTTCGAAATTAAGAAAAGCTGATAATTAAGAAAAGCGACACAACGCTGTAACCATGATGATTGCATTAACTCGTTATCGTTCAAAGGTGAGACGACGCACCCCTCATATTGTCCCATCAGACGCATTCTTCATGACGGGCAAGAAATATTGTATAAGACGAACCGAGAGTTCGTTCATCGACATAACGTGTTCAAAAAAAATAACGCTCTGGTGGGTGTTTGGGTCTTTAACTTTTTAATGCGTTGACTTTTTAAAATGAAATTTTCACATAATCAACTTCAATCAATACTTATTAACAAAATTTAATTAACTTGGTATTTACACTTTCACCAACATCACAATATCACGATATTCAATGACGGGTGACAATACATTTTTCACAATAGAGTCTTTAAGTGTATTAAATGCATGGTTGGTGCGTTATGTGAGTTCAATTTGTTGAATAGCATTGTCTATTAATTTGGTATGTTTTAATCTTCCGTGAATCACAGGTTTCCTTTTAAATTTATTGGATTAAGCGCAATATTATTATTTTCTGACATCAGTATGCAATTCATTTTCATCGCTAGTCTAATGGACATATTTGACTCGTCTAAGTTCTATCAACGATTAATATGGCAGGGCCCTTTCATTTAATGAAAATTATACCAAAATGTTAATAATAGCAAGGAAGATAAACGTGATATGCCATTCGACGAAATATCAATCGATCTACCTGAATTGATAATTCAACCTTACCTTTGCCTTAACTCAATGCACTGTCGACGGGCTATACCAAGCATACAGACTAAGATCTTGGTACGTAAAAATCGCTAGTTGCAATTATCACTTGTTTTATTTGTTGGGAAACGAAATTATCGATTTGATTATTTCTTTGAAATAAAAAAACAACGATGAAACATTGAAAATCGCAACCAACTTGCGATTTCAATATCGCTTATTTTATGCAAGAGAGGCCTGATGTGAATTTGTCTTTGTCACCCTTCATCGAACATCGTTATATTGTGATGTGGGTGAGATGGTTAATATCAAGATAATTACATTTTCTAAATAAAGAATGATTGAAGTTGATTATGTGAAAATTTCACTTTTAAAAATCCACGCATTAAAAAGTTATAGACCCAAACACTCACCAGAGCGTTATTTTTTTTGAACACGTTAGATAAAATATGCTCGTGCATTCTGATTCACTTCACACAAATATCGTTTATATCCGGGACCCGAAAAAAAAATACACTCGCGAAAGATAAATACTCAATCTGCAATAGATTCCAATCAAGATTGCATTCGCTGATTAAATTCTTCGCGAATCCTAAATACATCACCGAGGGATATTTTTATGTGCATTTTTAGCGTAGTTCCAATTTATATAAATACATCGCGTGTCTGATTTCGCTCGTAAATCGTTCAATCTGTTCCATTTGGGAGTTCCGAATTGAATTCTGGGATTGAAATAAGGAGACAGTAGAACGGGGTTGGGCTCAACCACGATTCGATAAACAACAACGAAAAAGGGATATATTCGTTGTTTGGATACTCCTAAAATGTTCAGTGATTTTCTAAAGGATACTGGAAACATAAATTAAGATATCTACATTTATCAGTTCTCAGCATTAGACACCTCGAGTTTGATTGAATTAGTTGAAAGCAATATCCCGGCCAACCCTTTGCATTTTATTCGATTTTGCCCTGTTTCTCTTCCCGAAATTGCATCTAGGTTGCATTTTGTTGGCATGGGGTGGAAATTACTATTTTATTTTACCTTAATGACCTTTTTGCGCAAAAATTCAATACCGATCCGTAACACAATTACGGTATTGCATTTTAGTGCATTCCACTCAATTTCTCATCGCCTCGTTTACGCGACCTGGGTGCTACGGTAATTTCCAATAAAACACGTAACATTTTTGTTGCGTTCATAAATAAGATAACAATTGGACATAAAAAAAAACTTGGTTTCCTGCAAATAAAGCCGAGATTTGATTACAATTAGTGGATACGAAAAAGTGTTATGGCGACCTTCCTACGCGAAAATTGAGTTAGTGAAACGCAAAATTGTGCAAAGTTTGCATTTTCTAGCACGCAATAAAACACAATTGATCTTATTTAGTCGACACAATCCCTTGGTATTTCCGGTTTTGTATATCAGTCATATTAAAGTTCGTCGAGTTTTTAGCAATCTAATGAGCAACGTGTTTTATTTTGGACATATGCACGACTTCAAGTATTTGCGAAAAAAGGTTAATGTGTATGATAACAATCACAAACAGTTATGTTTTTTTGTTGCTGAATATTTTGTTATATATTTAATACGAAATTATACATTTTCTTAAAACGATTTTTTTTTCTTATGAAATAAACCCATTTTCCCATTCGTGTCTCCTTAAACGTTGGATGTTGGTCGCCTCTTATTTGGGCCCACAAATCAAATTGTTGACCTATTTAACGAAGGTCAATTGTGGCCACAGGGTGTGATAGAGAGTTTTGGGCCCCTCGGTCGCATTATACCCGGGCAAAAATTGGTTTCCAGGGTGATGGGGTTGGGATAGTTGGTTTGGGCACGTATGTGCCCAACCTTTTGTCCATATTCGTAAATACGTGTAATAGTTCAGCGAACGGTGTGTCTTTAATTAAAACATGTATACCCGTAGTCCTGCAGGCCTAGGGCTCAGGTGAGAGGGTTTTGTGATCGGGTCGCACATATGCCTAAAGGATAAAGCCAATTCACTTTCATAAGTTTTCTCTGTTAGTCGTGATATCAATAAATCATAAAATGTCTATGAGCCTTGTTGTTTTTTGCTAACCTTTCCTCCAAAGATATATTATTACAATAGAATAAACATAAACTTTATGTTGGATGTTGCTCCTGGTTTTCTGCATCAATAAAATATATGCACATAGGCTATTGTCGTGTTCTTCCTTTTTCTAACCTTTTAACCAAAGGTATATTTTTACTATTATAAAAACATATCCGATAAATATTTATGTTGGAAGTTGCCATTGGGGTTTCCAGCACAAATAAAAGGAGAAACTCAGCTATGCATGCATCAATGCAATGTATCGTATTTCTTTGTATTTTTCTCGGTCTGCCATTTTGCATGTGTTTTTGCCGCAGTTGCCATTTTCATATCTGTAATTACATACATGTGTGTTGCGTGTGGAAGGAGCCAGGAGAAGTTATCAATTGAAAACAGTGCGTGTCGGAAGAATAAGTTCAATTATTCACTACTTAAAAGAGTTATATGAGGAAAAATAAGAGTGAAAAACAAAAACAATGATTTAAGAATATAAGAAAGAAACAGGAAAATGTTTAAGAATGATCGGAATAAATAGGTACGTTTACCACCGACATTACAAAACCAATATTTTAAAATAGAACTCCTGATAGTCTTAGATGGACTAACATATAAGTTGGACTGAAAAAGACTTTGAGAAAATATTTAAGCAAATTGGGGACATTTAATCTTGGTTTATTCGGTCTTTCAATAAAACCCCAGAAAACTCCTTAATACCCTCATCGGACCATCGGCCCTTAGTCTGTATTCACTACTCTAATCTACTCCTTTAATGCAAGACCATCATTCGATGTCGCATGAAATGCATCTTTAGATACCCTAACTTGATCATTCTGTCATTTACTGGCTTTAATGCTTAATCCCAAGATAAATCCAGCTAGTCAATCTCATGTCAATCCCTTTCATCCAAGTAGAGTGCATCTATTTTTTCGGAGTCCGTCAAATTACCACTTGCCATGGCTTTGTAAGCTAGCGAAGTTAAGCCCCTACTGGATCATGAGTACAGGGCCGGAAAATTGCTGTACAATTTCAGATTAAGAAATCCTTAGATGCTAGCGTTTAAAACATGGATCTGATTGCAATTACTCGAGTAGAATAACAACGAGAGGCGATTTTAGTAGCGCAAGATATTACGGCATGTCTTAGCAACTATTGTAGAATTGAGATTTTAGCGCACAAACAATGACAAAAACCAAAGACAAGAAAAATGACAGAGTTCCACCTTTTATTCTGGAGTAGCCTTCTTACATGATAAACAAAACACGCCCACAATATTTAATAGGATCGATGAATTCATCGATGTGTTAGGCATACATGTCAAACATTTATAAACATTTTCTGAGTTGCTATATTATAGAAAAGTGACATAATAGTATATAAATAATGCATACGATAAAAAATCAACGCATTAACAAAACTTCATATCGATTCTAACAATCGTTTTCCTCACACGACGTCTCATCCTCGGAACACTCAGAGTCACTTAAATTAAACGTAATGGGCTCTAGATCCACTTTTCCCTCCAGATGTTTCATTTTCGTGTCCATCTCAAGAATGTGATGGATAAAAGATTGGTGGGGTAGGAGGGGACGACGCCTTTTTATTAAAAAAAAAGATGATTTTCTTAATAACATGAGCATTTTATTCGCAGTGATTTTCTCATTCAGCTGAGAAGATCTTGCAATAATGAATTAAACGCAGAACGATTTAATAGAATCTATGACCAGAAAAAAAAAATATTCGAGAAATGTATGAGGTTTATAACATAGTATAATCAGACATGGGCACATTCGTGGTTTATCCCCAGCAGCATTTTAGACGTGTATGCTCTTATAATAAAGCGACATTTTAAAATGGTAAATGGCTTTAGAAAAAAAGTTTGATTAATGACCGAGCCTTAAAATAGTGCCCTGGTCATTGTTTGGGGTTTAGATCTTTGACATTTGTGAGCCAATTTGCGATTCGGGTCAAAATATATGCAAATTCAATTTAACCCCTACACATGACCTCTTGAATATGAGGGATGTTCCAAAGGTTTCGCTGGACTTAGAAAATTCCGGGCGTGAAAGTAGGGTATACACCTATTTACAAAAATAATATATAAAATGTGTAAATGAATTTAATTGCTAAGCAAGAAACTGCATGAAATAGTGCAATTTTTAATTATCTTGTTTCGATAAGTTAAAAGATATATCTGGTTTTCCGTGCGCTAAGATCTCAATACTGCAGTAGTTTGGCATTTTGAAACTGACCTTCTGTCTGAAATGTTTGACTCAGGAATTAGAGGTTTGAGGAGTAATGACATTCTAAGCAGCAATCCTAACTGATATCCTAGACCGAGTATTACAAAGTTACACTTCGGAGAGATTTGACATATTTGTTTTCAGAATGACAATTACAGCCCAGATCTGTCTGTCCCTGAAACACCTTACTTGACTAATATACTCCCTAACACCCGCCCTTTCCTCACACGAAAAAGCCCAAACCATTACTCATAGTCAGATAACTCCATGCACTTAAGAAGGTGCGGATATGGGAGCCGGGTAATTATCGGGTTAAGTGGCGAGGCACGGAATGGCTAAGAAAAGTGGATATGGCATGATGGTGCTTAATCATAGGGCGTGCCGATGATGTTGGGAATAAAACACTCTGTACCCGGAGCTGCTTAGCTCGCACAGAATCTACATAGATTCTACCTGCTGTAACTATATGGAGGCTGCAATGAACGCGTTGGATATATAAATGCGAGTGTGGAATCCATTAGAAACTTATCCGCCTCTTAAGCATTTAGGATCGGTATATACAGGTAGTCTATGTCCAGCTGCCATGCAAATGTGCATTATGGATGCCAGTTGCAACCATGAGTGTTTGGACAATAATCATTATTGGGGTATCAAATATTTGGCTTGCTATTTAAAGAGGTGCGGGTTCCTAAACTAATATTTATGTGCTGCTACTCACGGTCGAAACTGAGTCGATCAAACTTTTGCGAGTTGATGCTGACCGTAAAGCAGTTTTCACCTCAAACTAAAATACACAGCCCTCTAATAGTTACTGCAAAACTTCCGATATAGAATATAGCTAGAACGTGCCATTGCATTGACGTATAGGGAATATACATGGCAGAGTCTCGCTCTGGAAGAAACAAAACATTATAAAAATCATTAAAGATAAAAACTTGTCAATATATAGTATGACTCGTACGTGTCACAGCATATGCACCAAGGGATTATTGGTAGTCTCAGATGTTGACATTTATTATTCCGTTCGTGGAATTTGTTTTCTCTTTTCTTGGAGGATATTTGACAAATAAAAATACTGCTGCTGCTGCTTAGAGTTCTCAAGTCAGTGACGGATCTAACACATTATCATAGGATTGGCGACGAAAGCTGCTGTAGCTTGGGAATTAGCAACGTGAACGTAGGTGACACTTTTCGCAAATGTTCGATTAAAAAGGAAAAATAAGGAGTTGATGCGTCATTATATTAATATTCATACATTGTTGAAATAGTCTGCTGACCATGATAGGAGTCGTTGGATATTTAAAAAAAGCTGCAGCTTGGGAATTTCATGTCCATAAACTATGCAAGGATAAAGTGTGAAATTAAAGTTAATGTGTTATTCTGTATACCTGCGATAGTGATTTCGAAGACTATGATCGAATTCTATGCATGCATACGGTATGAAGGGAAATGATAAAGCTAAAGCTAAACCAACATCATTTGTGTATCAGTTGATTATTTTTAAAGCTAAACTTTATCCATTCTTTAAATGCTTGAAAATTCTCATGGGATGTTAGGGTTAACGGCATAAAAACACTTCTTTGACGTTTCGAGAAAGCAACACATGATTCTTGGAGTAAAATATTTATTTCATTATCCAAGCGCCATAAAGTGGTATTATGAACTGCCATAAAGCCACGTTATCGCGACAACTTTATTCTCAATGCGACGATTTGCATTTGATTTATTACGATTGGATAAGCTTATTTTGCTCTTAAGATATTCTCTTGATATCGATATCAAAAGATATTATCTCAAACACGGAAGAAACACGGGCTATTGTGGAAGAGTAAAACGTTCCAAAATAAGTAAATAATTGAAATATTACGTTTAAATTGATGCCTAAATAATAAAAAGAGGGGATATATGAGAACCTTAGGATGTCTGAAGTCGTATTGATTCTTTTTTTGTTATAACTGGATATACATAATGAGTCACTATAAAGACTAAACACTTGTTTCTTATGACCATCCACTTATTTGAGTAAGTTAATTTCCTAGAATAGGCTGACCTTTTTTGATGACCATGTGCTTTACATGATTCCTAAAATATAAATGTTTCGTCCCTATGGCGGAACAATTTCTGGTTACTCCAGACACTACAGTGCACCACGGATATTTTGAAGTGCTCGGGACTGGAAAATTCAGTTCAAATTATCCGAATTTCAAATTATCCGAATAAAATTGGGTATAAAATAGTGAAAAATACAAAATCGGGACCAAGAAAACAGTTCAAATTATACTGAAATTCAAATTATCCGTGTGTAAATTAACCGTGGTCTACTGTTTATGTTGTGCTATTGTTTCTTAGTCCATTGTCTCGAAACTGTCTCAACACCCCCATTATAATGACCCATACATTAAGGACACATTAACCGCTAGTTACCTACAGAAAAATAACACTTATATTTAGCCCAAAACAACACTTTCCGACTCTCAAACTCGGCCCCTCAGGTCATCCGGGCTCCATTTATTAAAGGTCAAATAAAGCCCTAAGGGATCGAGGGTTGATAGATGAAGGCTGTGGCATCCAAAGTCGTTTATTCTGACCAGCATTTAACGCCGTGTTAAGATATAATCGAAGAAACCAGACCCGCTTTCTTAGGAGACAATGAACCGAATCGCCACGTGTGATCCCTTTTTCTGCTCCCTTTTCTAATTTATTTTCCATTATTTACATCTAAAAACAACTCTCTCCATTTGATTAATGGTGTCTTGCGTCTTTGCATCTAAGTTGTTTATTGTGTCCAGTGAGTTAAAGATATATCGGAAGAAAGCAGACCTTACTCAATATTCTTAGGAGAGCCCGGGTCTATTCGACCTTAACACTTCTCAATTTTCTTAAAGAGTGAAAGATAAGCTGAATCCCCATTAATATTTCGCCCTCCCCTTTCCTATTTTCCGAAACCTCAAACCCCAAAACCGAACCTTTTCTTTCTTTGATGGATAGTGACTTGTAACCTTTCGATACATGTGGGAAGGAGATAGGGTGCGGTGGGTTGGGGGTCGAGAGGGAGAAGGGAGGTGTCAATGAACGGATGGGGGGTTCATTGAAAGTCTTAAGAGGAAAGTTCGCGGTCGGTCGAAATATATACTATACTGTTAATGATAAAACTCCAGAGCTATGATGATTCAATGTGAGTATCCGAAGGAATGGATCTAGAATATAACCGTCATTTAGTGGTCCACTCACGAACACTATTGATTGAGTTAACACTTCTTTATTGAGTTAGGTCACTTTCTTGCAAATGGTTGTATATCAGATCAGCTCGCTAATGCAGACACACGTATATTAAGTTTACACTTAATTGCACAGAAGTTTATTATGTTATTGCATAATTTGCCTATATATTCCTTTCTTCAAGTACGGAACCCTTTCTTAACTCCCTTCGCTTCACTTTAGGGGTGACCAGATCGTTTTGGTTACTTCTTCAGCCATCTAACCCTTCGGTAAAAGTGAAAAGATCGGTTTGGTGTTTCACCGCTGATATGTTTTCGGTGTGAAAGAAGTCAATTTAGCGATAATGGATTAGCACACTGTGGCCTTTATATCGACACCCCATACCCAAAAGGCTTTATCGACACCCACTATCCCTCTTGCTCAGACACTAAACCCAACTGTCTCAAGATGGATTAAGTGATACGTCTTGGCCTATGGAAGTTGTGTGTTTGGGGTTTAAAGTGGTCTTTGGTGCTGTTACCCCAAAGGTGTTGTATTGGTGATAAGTGAATTTTCCGGAAGATTTTGAATTTAAGGGGTTAAACGATCGGTTCGGTGTTTTACCGCTGATATGTTTTCGGTTTGAAAGAAGTCAATTTAGCGATAATGGATTAGCACACTGTGGCCTGTATATCGACACCCCCTCTCAAAATGGCTTTATCGACACCCTTTCCTCTGCTCAGACAACAACCGTAAATCGTCTCAGGATGAATGAAAGTGATGTGTCTTACCCTTTGGAAGTGGTGTGAGTTTGGTTTTATAGTAGTCTTTGATGTAACCCCTCAATGTGATATATTAGTGATATGTGACGTGTGTTGGTTTGTCTGGTAAATGAACTAGGGAAAATACAGAAATATTCGGATCAATCTTGGCCAGTCTATTATAAAGTTTTAATGAACAGAGGTGATACATTGGTGATATGTGACGTATGGATGGATTAAGTCTCGGTTGGTTTCCGTCTGGCATATTGTCTAAGAAAAAGTAAAAACTCAGAGCCCGGATTAATCTTTGGGTACTTTATGAAGTTTGAATTGACTAGGTTACATATGGATATTGCGTCTAGAATATTCGTCTTTGTCGTAAAAAAAAAACCAAGTACCCGGTATAAAGCGCCCTGTCAATTAAGAATCATTTCTTAATTGAATTTTAATTGATTTCTCATTTGATTGGCAGAATTATAGACTGAGAACCAGGAAAACCAGGGCGTTAATATCAAATTCGAGATTGGTATGAATACCAATTCCGATGTCAAAATTCATTGATTAATTTATTTTTAATGGATTTTTCTCATTTGATTGACAGAAGTAAAGACTGAGAACCAGGAAAACTAAGGGGCCACTGCCGCTACCGTTGCTACAGCTGTTGTGGACATGGACACAAATCCGGATATCGTCAAAATTCATTTCTTAATTGAATTTTGATTGATTTCTCATTTGATTTACAGAAATAAAGACTGAGAACCAAGAAAACCAAGGGGCCGCCGCATCGGCCGTTGCTACAGCTGTTGTGGACATGGACACAAATCCAGATATCGTCAAAATTAATTTCTTAATTGAATTTTAATTGATTTTTCCTTTGATTAACAGAAGTAAAGACTGAGAACCAGGAAAACCAAGGAGCCACTGCTGCCGTTGCTACAGCTGTTGTGGACATGGACACAAATCCGGATATCGTCAAAATTCATTTCTTAATTGAATTTTGATTGATTTCTCATTTGATTTACAGAAATAAAGACTGAGAACCAAGAAAACCAAGGGGCCGCCGCATCGGCCGTTGCTACAGCTGTTGTGGACATGGACACAAATCCGGATATCGTCAAAATTAATTTCTTAATTGATTTTTAATTGATTTTTCATTTGATTGTCAGAAGTGAAGACTGAGAACCAGGAAAACCAAGGGGCCGCAGCCGCTACCGTCGTTACAGCTGTTGTCGGTATGGATACCAACCCGGATATCGTCCCGGGCATGAAACGTCCTGCCGGGGCTCCCGGGTCGGGCGGCAAAAACAAAAAGAAGCGCAAGACGGCCAACCCGGGACCGCCAATGGAAAAGAATGCGCTGATGCAACTGAATGAGATTAAACCAGGGTTGATCTACAATGTCATCAGTCAAGGAGGTAAGGTTTTTCAAACATATATATTGCATGGGTATAAACCGATATACATGTAAGTTATTTTTAGCCCCCAGCCAACCAATTTGGCTGAGGGCTATTGCTATCCCCCATTCCGTTCGTCCGTCCGTCCGTCTGTCCGTCCGTCCGTCTGTCCGTCTGTTAACATTTGAGGTGCAGTAGTTTTTCCGCGGCATTTTGGTATGAAGCCTTTGTCCTAGGGTTCTGAAACTTCACACAGTGAAAGAATATATATTGTAGATGTGCAACGTCGAGGTTTCAGTTTGATCGACCAAAAATTGTCGAAATTACGGGGGTCTGAACTTAGACGAATTTGAGAAATTTAGAGATATTTGTACAACACTTTGTCCGCGACACTTTGGTATGAAGCCTTTGTCCTAGGGTTCTGAAACTTCACACAGTGAAAGAATATATATTGTAGATGTGCAACGTCGAGGTTTCAGTTTGATCGACCGAAAAATGTCGAAATTACGGGGGTCTGAACTTAGACGAATTCGAGAAATTTTGGGATAGTTATACAACACTTTGTCCGCGACACTTTGGTTTGAAGCCTCTGTCCTAGGGTTCTGAAACTTCACACAGTGAAAGAATATATATTGTAGATGTGCAACGTCGAGGTTTCAGTTTGATCGACCAAAAATTGTC
>LQRL01002103.1:20508-31845 GCA_001703475.1 Hydroides elegans
GGTATCTTCTTTTCTGTATATATCACTTCATTTATTTCCAATATGATGTGTTTGTAAAAATATATTTTTATTTGTTTGATAAAAACCCTTTGCATTATGCGATAGTACTTTCTAGTTTATGTGTGATAACAGGCGTTGTGCTGGATTTCACTTTCTTCAAAATATAATTCATTTATCATGCAGGTAACAATCGATGGAAAGACGTTCCAGGGCGAGGGCAGAAACAAGAAATTGGCCAAAGCAAGAGCGGCTCAAGCGGCCCTGAAAGATCTCTTCAATCTCGAATTCAAAATGCCCGAAGGTATTTAGTCCTGATAAGTTTTGTTTTAAATATGGTCGTCCGTCCGTTCTGAGGTTCAATATTTACCCCTATGATTCCACCTTTATTTTTGACCAAAACATTAAAACTGAAAAGAAAAAAAGAAACATGTGAAAAAAAAACGTACCAGTTGAGCTTATGGAGTTTTGACTTTATTACCAGTCAAATCTTTATATACACCTCAGTTCGTCTCGAAACATTAATAGATAAATGCACATATAGCCTAGTTATATGGATGAGTAAAACAATATTATTTTCCTGTGAGATAATGAAATTATCAATATCTAACCCACAGTCTTAACATATAAACAAATCATAATGATATACAAATTACAAGATATGATGTTCAAGATTCACGGAATAAGAAAGACACTGCTTCCTAAATGTGTAATCTCGAATGTAAAGCCAATGTTTAATTATTCGCGGGCATAGCATTGAGATGCATTTGGAAGTGGATGTCTTAAGTCGCGATCGCAGGAAAGGTTGTAATGGGATGAACCGATTTTGAGATTTGTGTATACATTACTGGAAAGTGTATAATTCATTAACCCTGGTCCTCCCCTCTTTGAGGATAAAAAATGTTATTAAAAATGATCTCAACTAATGTCTACATTATGCTAAGATGATCATCACGAATTCATATTCAAGAGAAAACTGCAGTTTGAATATTTGAAAGAATTTGTGTGTGGCATTAGTTTGAAGATCTATGATAAATATGGGAGAGTTTTACTTTCTTGGTATTTGGTGTATCCTCGTCTCATTTTGATTATTCAACTTGTGCCCAATGTTTACATAAACTTCATTGCAAAAGAGTTATGCACTAGAATCCAAGAGAAGAAAATTCTATATAAAATCAATCTTTATTTCAAATTTTAAAAAAGGAGCCTCTTCCCCTACATTTTCCAGAAATGTATAGGCACAAACATGTTATCCGCGCAAAAACCTTTCCCGGGTTAAATATAGATTCCGCTGCGTTTTGAAGACGATAATATGTTGAAGTTGAAAAAGAGAAGAGAGAAAGACAAAAGGTGAAAAGGCAAATCAGACCCACGTTTTGCCAACAAGAACATAAATCAAAACAATGTTTTGGATTTGACGACTAATGGTGAAGATGGTAAATGTGCCACTATTGCATTTATTGGCTTATATATGCAGGAATATGCAGTGCTTATATAAGCTGATTTGTGATTTTATGTGTATATAACTGTAAAACAGCTACCGGTATACAGAGATAACCAAATCACCTAAATTTATGCCGGCGGGTGTCGGCCCGCCGGGCCGACAGTTTCTGAGTTTTTGTCGGCCCGACCGAAAAATTGTCGGCCCGAAATATTAAGCATAAAATAACGATATCATCTTAACATAACAAGACTTAAGTGTTCGCTCTTAAGCCAAAATTGTAACCCTTAAATCTTTTTGGCCCGGCCGAAATCTTTCTGACCCGCCTTCGAATATTGAGCAATAGATTACCTAAATTTTCACGTTCGTAGTTACGAAACTATTCTTGAAAGGTCAACAATAAATATTGAAAAATAAGCTGCGAGCGCCGAAGGCGTAAGCGAAATTTAATCAGGATCCCTATTTCAAGTATTAATGTTATGCTTAAAACCGCATCTTTGGGCCTGCGAGTGCCATCTTAATCAATTTTCGTACAGTCAAGACGACGGTAGGATATGCAGGTAACGATTGCTTGGGATCTCACATGATCAAATTATATGTTAATAACAAGCTGAGTAGATCAAACGAGATAAACGAGCCTTAACCTTTATTTCTTATGATAATCACCACTTTAAAAAAAACACCTGGATGACTGAAGATGCGAGCGCCACAGGTGCTAGCGAAAATTTTCCTGATAACAATTTAGGAATTGATAAAAAATAAGTAATAATTTCCAGATTTCATACTGACCCGCCGGGCAAGTAACCTCAAAAAGTTACTGGTCCGACCGAAAAAATACTGGCCTGAACTAAACTAAAATAATAATGATATTTTGTTCGCACGTTTAAATGGTTGGCATTTGTACATTTTAAGGGATGATTGGGGATGAGAGAGATGGCGGGGCGAAATGATGTCCATACAGATGTAACCCTTTTCGAGGCTTTTAATGTCTAGGCCAGGACAACATTCGCATTGATAAGTCAGTTCTAGATCCCGAAAATGTATAAATAAATAGCAAGACAAAGGGAGGGTTTGGCTGAATTACTATCGGCCGATCGGGCCGACAGGGTCCACAATTTTGTCGGCCCGAACGAATTTCTGTCGGCCCCGGGCCGACGGGCCGACGGTTTTGGTGATCTCTGGGTATATATAGTCGTACAAGTGTCTAATATCCAAGTATATTTCATACATTTTTACATTCATTTGAAAATATAGAGGCATATGCACTTATTTGCAACATTTGC
This sequence comes from Hydroides elegans, assembly GCA_001703475.1. NCBI lineage: Eukaryota > Metazoa > Annelida > Polychaeta > Sabellida > Serpulidae > Hydroides > Hydroides elegans. Next base: position 23,230 of record LQRL01002103.1, read on the forward strand.
TTGTATAAGCACATATTTGCAATCATGGTTTAAGTAACCACATTTACCGTTAGTTGTTAAGGATATTGGATTGAAGAGTTGATAGCCCAACCAACGGGTTATTCAGGGAAGTATGTTTCATTCATTGGTGTTTTGCATTACAGAGCAATGGTTTATCAGTACGATCATGTGTGCATTTCTATTATTGATGCGTATATATGAGTGTATTGGTTTAGATAGCTTTGTGTTGTTATGATTATATTAACTAAAAGTTTTTTTCGTGTGAACGTGTGTGAGTGAAGTAAAGTAAAGCTAAACTAAGCTGACATTTTATATTTACAACTTATGTACAGACGCAGGTAGGAAGGTTTATTGATATAGTTTTGTCTGAATGGTGTATGCCTGGATTTTGCTGAACAGTATGTGTTAAGAAAGTTTAGTTGTGAAAGATACGTTTATTATACATTTCCCCTATCCGTTACTGCGTTGCTCTGTGGTGTATAACTCTGATGCGAAGTGGCACAGACTTCTCTGCTCGCGATCGAACTCGACGCCTTGATAGTACGGGTGCCACATGCTTAGCCTAGATCATTCGGTCCCCATTCCGTTCACACGACCCCTGTAATTCTATGTATCCTAAATTAATAAAATTTGGAGACGCTTTGAAGGTTAATATGATGTTTACCAATTTGAAGAAAACTTGTTATTATAGAAATGTAGAAATATACGAATTGAACTGTTTTCATAAAAAAAATTAGCCTATTGATACTATTTAAAGATCCGCTCTTCATCCTTTATAAGACGTATAGCTTCAATTATTAATGGATTCAACTACTTACAATGTAACAAGATAAGATAAATATGTATAAAATAATCTTATACATGTACCATAATACGACTTTATACGACTAAGTTTATTCTTAGTACGAGGAAAATGACCAAGCGCTTCGCAAATGTGAAATGTGTAAGTAAGTCCTTCGACCACCCTCCTTTCCTTCGAGCAAAGATGTGGCATCTTTATTTTTTAGGTGTGAATGAAGTCATAAAACAAGCGATTGAATTGGACCGCTTTTGTATAAAGTCGGTGCTCATCCTTGTTTTAGACATGAATGTGGGTACAAAAGGATTTATCGTGTTTTGATGCTCAGTAATTAGAAAAAGATAAGCATTTCAGTCCCTGAAATAAAACCTTATGTTAATTCAGAATCTATTATAAATACTCGGAATTGGTGGTTGCATAAATGTATGCATTCATCTAAGGTGTTAATTCGATATACCAATGCTATATAATCTGAAACTTCCCTCTTCAATTTAGAAGTGATCATAGCTTTTCCTAATCACTGAACATTAAAACTTTTCATAAAATTTTTATCTTGTCAAAGAATGTGTAATTTCTTCAAAATGAGAAAATAAATAATTCGCTTTCGTGCTTTGGTGTAGTTGAAATACAATCCAACTATACAATGTGCTTTGATATATGTTTGCTTCTTTACCAAAACACAGGTTGGCCACACCATTACACCAACTCGATGTGTTGTTATCGTTGCCAATATCGCAACTACAATGCAAAACTCCTCCATAGCAACGCAAACTATTCATCACCATGGAAACAACAACAACGCGTGTCTAATAACCGCGGACCGCTTGGCAACCATTTCCTTAGCAACCACAATGTGACGTCATCACCGACATCCTTTATGACGTCACAATCAAACCATCCACCTCCTTGGAGACGAAGTCCACTTAATGGGTCCATGGCGCAGCAATACAATTCAAAGTAACTCGCTCAAAGTTTTATGTCTTCGCATCCTCCGCTTTTGAGGTAAATCACGTAAGTGAGAAAGAAAGACATGAAACCGACAGACAAGTTACTTGGGTTGCGTTGTCTCTGTCATCGATTTTTGCACTTTTTGAAACTGGCTTTTCGAGAAAATGGCATATGTTTCTAAGAATCGAGTTGGTAATTGGTTCGATACTCTTTGATTTCCTAATAGATATCTATGAATCTTTATTTGAGGAATGAATAATTAATACAAAGCTCCAAATATTTTGTGCCTGATAGGCTTTAGGAAAAAAACTATATTTAAAGCGTTTGTTATCGCGATGAAATCTCAAAATGACTGGAAAGTAAATATAAATGTGGCCACCGCTGTATGCCTATAACATGAACGTTACTCGGTAGATTATTTGCTGCTATCAATGTCACTTTGTTTTCGAAAAGCCAGTTGCATTAAGTGTAAAAGGGAGCTAACTAGGTTTCTGCCAGCTCCCCACCTAAACTGTGATCTAGGGGTCATGACCACGAAACCTACCTATTGATATTTGGCTTAATAACGTTTTACTTATTTCAGCATTTATAAAAAAATATTGGTTATGATCGATTTCATTTCAATTTTACTGAATAGTTATTATGTGTGAATAATGTTCTTGGTATTGTCCTTCTGGATATTGAAATTTGGTCAGTCGAAGTTAGTCAGTTATTAGTGCATTATCCCATTGATAGCTTAACCTTTACCAAATAAACAAGTTGTTTGATAAAGGAACAAGTTATCCGTGTTTGAACTAAATGCAAGGTAAAGGTCCTCATGATAAATGGTATAAACAGCGCTTAATTTTACAGTTTCAGTGATTTTCAACCTAGAACTTTGGCCGTTGTGTGTTCAACAAAAGTGTTACATCATATAGTTTTGGTAAAACGTAATGCGTGAATAGTGTGGGTCGACAATAGTTGGGTTGGTTGGCCGTTTATTTTTGAGACAAAGAAGAGAAAGAGAATACCAATATGAAATAATTTGAGAACAGTATTCTGGTTAAGAATTGATTATTTGATTTCGACAAATGGTCAAACTTGATAAAGTGCTATCATATTTTATCAAGCGTGACCGTTTTATTGAAATGCAGTAATCAATGCTTTACTTGAAGGTTATATTGAAGCTTATATTGTACTACCTTTGAAATATTCATTGCTGTCGTTGTGTGACTAGAAATTTAAGAATTGGCCACAATACCGAATATTTTGTACAAAAATAAATAAATAATTCGGTATTCATTATATACTAGCAATCATTGATTTCATATCAATTTTTAGAAACAAACTCGACTTAACTTTGTCTCTTGCATAAAAATATTCAGTCAGACATGGCAACTATTGTCACTATTCATTCATTAGCAAACCTCCAACATTATATGAAGTAAACCTTTGTTGAAGATACAATGGTCAGTTAGGCTTAGTCAAAGGATGGACGGGCTCTCCAGGTTGTAAATCACTAAAAGGGGCGATTAGATGATGTTTATATCGTTTTCATCAGTGCTAGTAATTTAAAAAGTATTTCGGGATTATGAGTCATGTGTAGCAGTCATTCTACATGGGAGTTCATTTTTTGTCGTGGAAAATCAGGAATATCTTTGAAATGATAGGCTGCCTACAGATGCTGGCAAATATAATTTGAATAGGCTTTTCTTTTTATATTTGTTAGCATGCAGCATTGGCACCTTACTATTTCAGAAATATTCAACGATTTTCACACAACAAACAATAGTATAACTACTCGTATATAACACTCACGTTTAAGCCCACAGAATCCACAGGGTTCATATCTTTGGTGGCTAAGTGAGGAATACGATTTACTGTACTCAGCAGTATTCACTTTTGGTGTTTGAAAAATGTCGAAAAAGTGTTTAATCGACACAGTTATTACTACGTTAAAGCCTATTGTCCTTTTCAAATACACCCATAATCACGTTACCCAATTTTCTCTCCCTTCTAGGCTCGGAGCCCGTGCATGCCGCCGCTTCCACGACTACTGATGCAAAAAACCAAGATGGCCGAAAAATCCTACATAACATCCCACCAATCGCAGACCGCGTCGCCAAGTTGGTCATCACCAAATTCAATGCCTTAACCCAAGGTTTCATGACGCAATACGCGAGGAGGAAGGTTTTGGCGGGAATCGTCATGACCTTGCATGGTGACCTTGAGACGGCCAAGGTCATTGCGGTGACGACGGGAACCAAGTGTGTCAATGGGGAGTATATGAGTGAGAGCGGGTTGGTGCTCAATGATTGCCATGCGGAGATACTGGCGAGGAGGTGTCTGAGGAGGTTTCTGTTTGAGCAGCTGCAGGTGCTTGCAACCGGAAGTGGAGAGGTCAAAATGGAAGATGGGGTCAAAATGGAAGATGGGGTCAAAATGGAAGGAGTCAACGTCAAACAAGATGGCGAACAAATGAAAGATGGTGCACTCGCCCAACTGCAAAGTATCGTCGCGCAAATCCAAGATGGCGTAGGAGCACAAAAACAAGATGGCGTAGGAGCACAAAAACAAGATGGCGGAAAAATCCAAGATGGCGACGGTGATACGGAAATGGCAGATGCCTCCACCCCTTCGGCCATCGACACCCTTCTTTCCCAATCCATCTTTGAACCCAATCCGGATCCATCCATATCCGGTTACCGCTTAAAACCCGGCGTCGCTTTCCACCTGTACATCTCCACATCCCCATGCGGAGACGCCCGTATCTTCTCACCGCACGAAAGCAAAGGAGCGGCCGATAAACACCCGAACCGCAAAGCCAGAGGTCAGCTGAGGACCAAAATTGAGTCCGGAGAGGGCACGATCCCGATTACAGAGGATAAGATCCAGACGTGGGATGGTATTATCCAGGGTGGAGAGCGGTTGCTGACGATGTCCTGTAGTGATAAGGTGGCACGGTGGAATGTCGTCGGAGTGCAGGGTAAGGAGAAGCATTTATATAAAAAAAAAACACTTAATAATGTTTAAAGAAAAAGATAACGAAAGGCGTATATTTTCATGAAGAATACCCTAATATGCAGTGTTAAAGATTCTGTTAACGACTTTTCTTTGATAAGTTATAAACTGAAGAATTGGTCACAATTTCTTAACAACATTCGTGTGTTGAAAATATAACCGCTTGATTGATTTTCTATAATGGCTAAATCCAATAATTTTGATTTTTTTTTTGTCAAGTTTAATATTGCTGTTTTAGCAAATTTATGTAGCCTTTATATAAAAATTGAAGTCAGAGTCGGAATACACTTAATGTCCTGAACCATGTTAATATCCTCACACTTTCCTTTTACCTCTCAGAGACGCCCTGCTGTCCATATTTTACCATATACATATTTACCTAGATATGTCCTTTATTACCCCTTAGGAGCCCTGCTGTCCTACTTTATCGAGCCCATCTACTTCTCCTCCATCATCCTCGGCTCATTCTACCACTCACAACACGTTCCCTTTACCATTGCAATATTCTTTATCCATCTATCTATATATCTATCTATCTATCCATCTCTCTATCAAACAATCAATATATCCATCTATCCGTACCTTTCTTTTCTCTCTCATTATCTCTCTCTCTCTCTCTCTCTCTCTCTCTCTCACACACACACACACAAACACACACACACACACTCTATTAGAGGCACACTCTCGTATTCTTAAAGCCCATCCACTTCTACTCAACAATACATGATATATATCTGTCTCATTTATCATATTATTTTTGTCATATATATATATTTTTTCCCCATTTTAGGAGCTCTGTTGTCCTACTTCATCGAGCCAATCTACTTCTCCTCAATCATCCTCGGCTCCTTCTACCACTCACAGCACATGCTACGCGCCATCTGCAATCGCTACGGCGCCCTTGACGACCTGCCCGCGCCCTTCGCAACGCGCCAAACACCGTTGCTAAGCGGCATTAGCAACGAGGAGTCACGGCAACCGGGGAAAGCATCCGGTTTCGCTGTCAACTGGTATATTGGTAACCAAGGCAACATGGAGGTGATTACAACAATGAAGGGCAAGACGGAACAGGAGAAACCATCGCAAATCTGCAAATTCGAGATGCTGAAGTTGTTCGCCGGTTGCTATGGAAAGCTCCAGACGCGATTCGGGATCCAGACTGATCCCCAAACGGAGCAATACACGGATATCAAGTCACAGCAGGTGGATTATCAGAAGGCCAAGAAGATCTTCGCCGATAAGCTCAAATCGAATAAGATGGGCTTCTGGGTGTGTAAGCCGAGGGAACAGGATGAATTTACTATGCAGGATAGCGTGGTTGCTATGCAGAGTATGATCGTTGCTATGCAGCAGAGTCTGGATGAGATGAAGAAAGGTCAAGGTCAGGTCAAGATGGAGGTCAAACATGAGGAGAATGTGGATTATTCTGGAATCACTGAGATGTTCCAACAGTAAAACAGAGGGGTGATTTAGCGATAGTTGAACGGGCGCATCGGACTTGAACGATTAAATGTGACTTTGAACAAGTCATTTAGGATGAGATGCATTTTAATTGGCTATTTAAATACAGGAGACAAAATTAGTCCCTTCTGAATTGAAAACTAAAATTTGTAGAAAATGTCTATTATCAAGATACAATGGAGTTCTTATCAACGCTTAAGTTATGGGAAAACGCATGTATAAAATGCGATCGATTAAACGTCATAAACTAAAAGTCAGATTTTAAGATGTTTTATAATAAAGCAACAGCTATGGCATTATGAAGTGGATATATGATATTAGTAAAGTATATTGTAGGAGACTGGACAGTGAAAGTGATTTGAGACAAGTTTCATTTTATAAGGCTATAGACACGGAGTACTAAGTTTGTATTTTATGTGATATTCGTTCGAAAATGGATCGAATGCGCAAGGGAAGAAAAGAAAAACAAAAAATCCGACCCCACAATATGGGTTTAGTATAGAATAATCAAGATAAAAAGATGGATGGACTGAAGTGTATTATTTTAAATCTCTCTTTTCTTAAAGGAAGAATGTTATTTGATTTATAAAAAGAAAATGGATCGAAGCAGAACATTAACATGCGAAAGATGATTTTATTAAACTATTTTAGAAGGCTTTCATTTTCTTGTTTAAACGCGTATTTAATTTTTAAAAACTTTTAACTTTACTTTTAGAAATTGATATGGATAGTTTAAGATTGCATAAGTTTACCATTTTTGTCTTCTTTGCTGTTAGTTCGTTTATGTCCATGTTACAGTGTTGGATCTTATGAACATATTTTGTTGTATTTCAGTAAGTAACATAATTGTTTTGAAGATATGTTAGTCTTGTCGTTAATATTCTTAATGTTTTAAATAATTGTTTTATCAATAACAATTCAAAATCGCAGGTTCTTTCAATAATTCATGGCCTATCAATAAACTACATGTATTTTAAAGATTTAGATTAACCTCAGCAATATATTCTCAATCCGATAATATAGTGACATAAAAATATTTAAATGTCTGGTTCGCTTTGTTATAAACCTTTCATATTTAGTAATTTTAATTTTGCATTTACATTAAATTTGTAGTTGTTTTGTATTTCACTTTGTAAATCAATTATATTATGCTTATTACACGCTTCAAAATAAACATTAAATAAAATCACAATGTTCAATATCTTGATTTTTATTAGTCAGTTGCTGCATTTTGTTAATCAGAACATTTAGAAATCACCAAAAATAGTAAGTATGTAAAGTTTTTCAATGTTGGGGTTTCTTAAAGACATTTTATTATGTAAAAAATAAGATATCAATATTAAATTTCATATTAATGGAAATGGTCGAAAAATGTCTATTGTTATCATCGCATGTTTCGATTTCCTTAAGCAAATTTTACGCTTATTCGTTATAATTTGGCCAATATAATGCATTCTCATAACATTTATAATTCAATGAGGGTATTTCTCATATCAGTTTTGCTATATTTTCGAAACTACATTAATGAAACATCATACATGCAACTTGATACATACACACTTAAGATGACATGAAATTAGGAGCTTTGAGAAGCTCGCTTTAAGACGCTACACTTACTATTAATAAGAAGAATAAGAATGATAATATACAATATGTATACAATATGTATAAATAAATAAATAATAATAACACATTTCACCCCGCCCACTCCTCAACTAGACCCAGAATCCGATGACCTCCCAGTCTTCGAAGGCCCCGATTCCGCTTGGCTACAACACAAAGTCTGCAGTTGGGACACAGGAAAATCCGGAGCCCCTAAGATGTCTGCCGCTGCCGAAGCGCATTTAGGAGCGGATCATCCCGTGAAGAAGTTGAATGAGCTGTATTCGGGGTTGACGTTTGAACATGATAATGCAGATTCAACATTGCAGTGAGTATACCTTTGAGGAGGACGGGTTGGATGGAGAGGGAGAGAAAGAGAGAGAGTGAGAGAGGATGAGAGACACATTTAGGAGCCGATCACCCGGTGAAGAAATTGAATGAGTTGTATTCAGGATTGACGTTTGAACATGATAATGCGGATTCAACATTGCAGTGAGTATACTCGGGGGAGGGAGGGAGGGAGGGAGGGAGGGAGAGAGAGAGAGAGAGATCCCGAGCCCCTAAGATGTCTGCTGCGGCCGAAGCGCATTTAGGAGCCGATCATCCCGTGAAGAAATTGAATGAACTGTATTCGGGATTGACGTTTGAGCATGATAATGCAGATTCAACATTGCAGTGAGTATATGCTGGGGAGGGAGGGAGGGGGTAGAGAGGGAGAGAGAGAGAGAGAGATCCGGAGCCCCTAAGATGTCTGCCGCTGCCGAAGCGCATTTAGGAGCCGATCATCCCGTGAAGAAATTGAATGA